>JBCJKF010660061.1:0-12578 GCA_039654545.1 Plocamopherus ceylonicus | reverse complement strand
GTGAAAAAAGTCGTAAAACAGACACTGTGCTAGTCCTCCTCCTCCCACTGCTGCCCGAACGGAAAAACCCGTCCTTCGCGTCACACCGTAAGCGGCCGGCAGGACGGATATACCCGTCCTTCTCGTTACACGCTAGGCACGTGGGGAGGACAGAAAAACCCGTCCAGCACACCTCTTGAGTTAAAATGCTCTGTCTGAATCTTGATTTCTAGGATGACAATTCACTATTGACCTGTTTTAAACCATCCATCTTTTGTGAAAGAGTTGACAGTGGCATCTGGATTGTTCCAGTATTCCTTGAAAACAGATGACCCTCTGATCAGCAGCTCGCCAGGCTCACCCTCGGCACCTGACAGAAAAAACAACAAATTAAAAAAAAAAAAAAAAGAAAGAATTGGATTTCTTGAAAAAAATTAAACATTCACTGCTATATATTTTAAAAATCATTCCAGGCAACCAAGACACAAATATTTTTTTTTTAAATAAGATACTGTAGGAAACGAAGACACAAATACAGTATATTTATGATGAAGTTAAAGAAATCAGTGATGGAGACCAAGACACAAAATATATATATTTTTACATTTATCAATAACACATTTATTAAATGCTACACATGTCTTAAATAAGTCAATGTGGACGGCACAAAATATATTTATTGCTATGTCAAATAAGTCATTGTAGGAAACCATGACAGAACAACGAACAGAACAACTTTGTCAAGTCAGAACCACTTTATTCAGACAAATGGAGACAAATCATTTTGGATAAATCGTCCAAATGCCTTAGACTTTAGATACATGCAAAAACAATGATAAAAAAAATAAAAACATTTTCCATTGAAAAAGAAATTAAAGAAAAGTATCTCCTTATTACTACATGTGTATCAAATTATAAATTCATTTCAAACCATAAAATACAGTGACATATCAAATCAATATAAAGAAGTTAGGCCTACCTTTGGTGACAACAGTTCTGCTGCTGTTTCCCTCAGCCACGATGTCGTATTGAGAGGAATTATCCTTCCACTTGACAATCCTGGCTTCAACATTTGGAAAAGGATTTCCGACTGCTCCTTAGAAGGATAAGATACGGTGAAAATACCATTATCTATTTTAATTCAGTTTTTTTTCCCCAGGTGCTCTGGCATTTCCCTCAAATCTGCTTTATCCATATATAAATGAATTTAATAAAAACCCAGCACCATGTAAATACTGATACATGTGTTTAAAATGAACATTCACTTCTTTATTAAAGCAGGTATAAAATAAATAAAAGACAAAAGCTTGAATGAAAAACTAAAGAATCCTCTTCCTGATTACTACCAATCTCAGAAAAATTAACATTAAAAACTTCAATAAAGAAAGCAACGTTCAAGCACCAGGAGAAAATTTGAAAAGTGTGCCAATGGGCAAGCACACTTATAGTTAGATATAATGACCCACAACTTCTAACAGTAGTAACAGGCACTTACAATTAAATTACCATACATTGCATTAAAACCTGATAGAACAAAAATGTACACATATAAAAACAAAAAGCAATGAAAAAAAAATATGTAAAAAGCAAAAAAAAAAACCCAACAAACAAACAAATAACAAACCAACGAACATAAATATGTTTCTATTAATCTCTCTATATATATGGGGAAACTGTTGATGGTGATCCATGCTTAAGAGAGTATGAAAGGGTTTGGGACTATGATGAATTTTTAAATTCAGAAAATCAGAACTTTGACATAATATGTGTAACTTACCTGGAATTCTCTCCCCTTCCAAGGGGTTCGTCAGGGCCATGCCTATTTCAGTCATGCCGTATCTCTCTAATAGTCGGTGGCCGGTGATTTCGATCCAACGTTCACTGACAGGAGAAGGTAGTGCTGCAGAACCACTGACCATGAGCCTGTAGATAAGAGATGGGGTAAGTGTGCAGTATAGTGTTGTCTGTATTTGTAGCTGGTATCAATGGGGGATTATGGCAACCACGTGGTACTCAATACTTTTAGGCCTATTTGTCAGTTTTTGTTTGTCGTAGCAAGATTATATCTACATCCAGGCCTGAGATTATCTCTTGGGGAGAGCAGGCAAAAATTGCCTTGCAGTTGCAGTGGCATGAAATTAAAAGGGCACACTGCAATTACCAAGGGCACAAGGCAAACCATTTTCTGATTGTAAAATCCATGAGACATGAACCAATAAAAAGCGTACAATTAAAAAAACGAATAAGACTGACACCTTTGGTTTAATTGAAAAAAAACAAACTTGTATTTAAAAGGAAACCATTTAAAGGACTTTAAAGTTGTGGAAAACATTAAAAAAGCAAGGACAGCTATTTCAAAATTTGAAAATCCAGTTAAACTCAAGCAATGAGACTTACACGAGGTGCACAGCTGGAAATTTACCCTTATTGTTCAAATGAAGATGGCTGACACTTAACCCCCAAAATACAATGAAAAAAGTTTACAGGTTAAATAAGGATGTGAGAATCTGAATGGATGAATTAGACTAACAAAATGAGAAATGTGTGCAAGTTAAATATGTGACTATTTAGGTCAGTAGCTAGGCATATATATATATATGAAGAGGGGTTCGGATACAGATGGATAAATGGATGTAGGCCTACCTTGAGGAACGCACGAACATGATCAGTATCAAAGACGGGTCCCATGGAAATGAAAATAACCTACGATTTTAGGAATGAAAACGAACAAATGTGATTCAGAGAGTTTTTCTTAAGTTTCATGGAAAGCCGGTATTACGGTTCTTGGTGTGTTCGAAGAAAGAGATAAAGAAAACGGTCTGTCAGAGGTACAATTCTTGATGTTTTCCAAGAAAGTGTGTGTGTGGGGTGGAGCAGATGTGCATGCGTTTGATAAAATTAAAAAGTCCGCAATTGCTCATCAGTACTTCGGTATACTCCGTATCGCAAAATAAAATTTCGGTTTTAAAAAATAAAGATTGCGCTAACATATTATGCTCTTGAGTAGTTCCGGTCAATCGAATCAATCTCGGTCTGAGCGATGATGCTAGCGTTAGTACAGTGTACTTGTAGAACAGCTGAATAGATATAGTGAGTGTGTGCACTTGACGCGTTTCGCCTCAAATCTACCACTTTTATATTGTTTTATTATGAATTTTTTTTTTTAAATCAAGGGCACTGGATTTTTCAAGAAATGAGGGCACAGCAAAAAATGCTGGGGACTGTAGTGGACAGGCTCGAAAATCGAGGGCACCGCGGCAACACGCCCGGGCACCACGGCATTTTGCCGTAATACCGTGAGATAATCTCAGGCCTGTACATCCATATCTAAATACATGTATCTAGATCCATAAAGTTAAACATTTTTCTTCAAGCCATTCATCAGTATTCTGCTCGGCAATAGTGAGAATTTAGAAATAACGAGTAATCAAGGTTGGACCTGTCAAATTTGTCAATTCCAAGTTATACTGTTTTACTCAGATGGCCAGGTAAAAAAAAAAAACCACACCAAAAAAAAACACCAAAAACACGAAGAGGTGGGGACCATTTTACAGCCCACCTGAAATTATAATTATGGCTAGCTTGCAATGTAAGGGACAACAAAATGAAAGTGGGAGTGCTTCAACTAATTACCGTATCTTGTTTGCTGTTGCAGCTTTTGTAAAAGAGGCTGATATTGTGGCATTTTTGGCAGTTACGTGCTCATCGTAGTACAGAATGAGTTTGTTGTAGATTGCTGGCACAGCCATGAACAAGGAGATGTGTCTGTCAAAATTTGGAATCATCGGAGCAGTCAAAAGATCCCAAACCTGATAAAAATAATAATAATAATAATAATAATAACAATAACAACAACAATAATAATAATAATAATCATAAAAAGTATTTCTATAGCGCCTATCCCAAGACATCTAAGCGCTTTACAATATTAAAATCTACTAGGTGAAAATCACAACTTACACATATAATATACAGTAGTGATAAAAAATAAAGTTACATTTTTGTTTTCTTAGACATGCCAACCATGCTCTTTAAAACAATAAGTGTTATATATCAATTCAAAGAGAAATGGCAGATGACTGTGAAAATCAAAGTTTTATCAACATGCGAGATTCCATCTCTATACAAGGAACGGTGCAATGATAAACCAAAAAATCACCATTTGGAAAATGGTGCTCTCTGGCCTAGTATTTTGTATGTAAGTCTTTAGCATCCAGCAGATGCCTGAATCGTCGTCTTATCAAAATTGTCAAGCTGATGACAGTTTCCCTGAAGTCTCAGCCCATATTTATTTAAGCGCCCTCTTCATCAAAGACCACATCTGTTCCACATGCTTCATGTAAGGTGAATGTAATGGCCAAATAAGACTTTTTACATTGCTGTTCTATAAAAACAACTGGGTAGCAGAGTGTTGTCATGGGCTATGATGTCAAGGTTGTCCCAGGGTTGAAGAAAGGAGGGGCTTGTGCCTACTACACTGCCTTAGCTCCTTTGCAGTTACAACGGCTGTTTTAACAGACCCTCCTCATGACCATGGGCGATTTCGTTATCTGCATTGGTAGCGCATGGCCATTTTGGTCTCTGGAGATCTCTATCGGACCCGATAAAATCATGCATGCGCTTTGACCGCTGAACAGACATTTGTGACACGAGATTGAACTCTTTCAACACTAAACCTAGCTTCCAAATGTCCAATCAACCTTGCCCTTTCATCACAACTTGGCATTTTTGAATGGTGCCTGTATTTGAGAGTTATCCTGGTCTTGAAACATTAGAGAATAAAAAAAACTTGTTTAAGCAAAATGTAAATCTGGCAGAAGCTATGAGAAAACAGGTAGAAGTAATTTTTGGTGTGCAGAACATAATGTAAACAATAGTTATTCTACTTTTTTCCAAATTGGGATCACTGGGTGTTTACACTCAAATCCTCATATCTCGCTTGCAATGATATGTGCATGAATGTATTTGACACCTTTGTACGCAGAATTAAATTACCTTTCAGGTGATATATATCATGATTTATTTTGATGCACATAGGCAGACAAAGTAAGCACAACTAAAAAATGTTATCACTACTTAATATTATATCAAATGTAAAATTAATAAATAAACATGTATTTATAAAAGTCAAACTAAATTCACATTTAAAATTCAATAATGTAGATTTTAAAATTGATGTACAAAATTGGGATTACATATAGGATTTTATAATCAGGTAAAGGCCAAATTAGAGGAAGGTTAAAAAAAAAAAGTGTGAATGGCAGAATCATATAGAGACTGGGATGTAAATAGACTAAGGCACAAGAGGTCTGCATAAATTCTATGCTGGCGTTTAGCGGCTTCCATCGTTCAGTAAGTGGTAAGTTATGATCAATGTTTGGAAATATTAGAATTACTTCTAAGAAAATGCGATTCTATTTTTTTTCTTTGTATTTATCCTTTATCCTCTCTCCTGGGCTGTGTGGCTGTGAAAGCTGGACACTGACAGCTGAAATATCAAAATGAATAGGGCACTTGAGAATAAATAGGACAGAAAGGTTCTCGGCATCTCTTGAAAAGAAAAAAGAACAAATGAATATGTCAACCAGCCAATAACAACAGCTGTAGATCCACAAGAACCAATCTTGTCAATCATCAAACATATCTGTGGTTTGGACATAATGTCACAAGAAAACGACGCCCTGTCCAAAACTGTCCTCAAAGGCACATTAGAAGGAGGCAGGAAGAGAGGAACACAAAACAAATGCTAGATGGACAACAATAACATCAAGGAGTGGACAGGAGTGGACAGGAATGGAACGACCAACACTAGTCAGAAAAGCTGAGGACAGGAACGGATGGCAGTGGCTCAATAGCAAAATCGTCCCTCATGTCTCCTCTACGACCGCCGAAGTCCGGAGAATGAGGAGAGGTGAGGAGAATCTCTCCTTGCTCACCCTTTTAGCCTCAAACTTTGGCTCCATGACACAGGTGGCACCACAAGCCAGGGGAGTCAACAGACAATTGACAATGCCGTGAATGTGATGAAGGGGGAGAACGTGCAGAATAACATCCTTTTCTGTCCACGCCCAACTCGTCACCATTCCAGAAACCATTGCCGACAGATTGCCATGTGTTAGCACCACGCCCTGTGGAGACAAAAATGGGGTGTGGATGGTGAATTATTGATAGCAAAGACACTAAATTTACAGGATATGGGAAGGGGAGGAACATTCAATTGATACCATGGTCACCATGAATGGTTTAAAAAATAGAATGAGTGCTGGCACTGTTTAACCAGTAAAATCTCTTTTTGCAGCCACATTTGGGATTTACAAAAAGTTGGCATTATACTGCAATTACCACTTTGTAGTCAAATGAGAAAGGTGTTCAAACATTCACATTTGCCATCTTCAAATATAGAAAGTTATCTATATACTAGCAAGTTGGCCCGCAAGTTGGTATGAACGGGGAATTTAGAATCAAGCTACACATTAGGCTATGATAATTTGACTGCGAAAGCACACATGAGACACCAAGTAAACCACACTTGCTGCAAGCACGACTATAATGAACCCTACATTCTAATTTTAGATCTATTACATTATTTGCCTCCTGTCCACTTCATTCTCACCAAGCAAATTGCTACAGATTAGCCCATAACAGATCTAGGCAAAGATAGATCTAGATCTAATCGGCTCAATTAGGACTTCTAATCTAATTGATTGTGTCATTTTATGGTTAACTTAGCTAAATTTTGCATGCCTGCATGCTATTCCGTGAACTTTCAAATACAGTACTCACCCGCTTTACATCAGTTATACGAACGATTTTCTGCCTTGCAGAAGAATTCTTTATTTCTTTTCATTGCTTATAAGAACGCAAAATCAGATAAAAGAACTGACCTGGTGATAGCGGTTTCATCTGTAAAACCTCTTTCAATAAACTTAAGTTATAAAGCATGTGCCTTTGCCCTTGCGCATGTAAAAGATTAAAATTGAAAAGAGCAGGCCATATCGGCCATCACCCTTGCAGAATTCGATCCTATCAAAATATTCATTTCAGTATCATGCACCCTACAATCTACAACCTTTTGTGCCTCAGACTTATTGACTAGCTCATTAATCTGAATTCAAGTAGAAGGGGCAAAGATCAGAGGGAGGGGGTTGTGGCTGGGCACCCATACTCCCCTTATAATACTAATCTAGGCGTAGCAAAAACATTGTTAAAAGATCGTCAACTCTGACGAAAAAGGCCACTTCTACCACTACATTATATATATATATATATATAAGTTAATGAAGCACGGGTCTGTCAGCTTGCACCCTTGCTAGTGATAGCATCGCAAGAGGTGATTGGCAACTTATCAATCGAGATGTGTCTGGATCCCCTGCATTCTTTGATGAGGTCAAAGACACAGCCAGGCATGCAGGTAAGGCAACAAACAATAGACAAGTGACGAGGAGCTCCTTAATTGAGGTGTTCTTATAAGCAGTGAGCACTGTACAATTCATTTGACTTTCAGTGACTTCATTCATTACAAATTGGATGGAAAAACATAATATCCACAGCATTAACCACAACAAAGTACAGAGCACCAAAAGAAAAAGTGGGATGGTTTTAGGTTGGGGACTTGGGGGGGGGGGGGGAGGGGGGGGCGCTGATATATATGCTTTTCTAAAATGAAGTAATGGCTTACAATGGATAAATAGCAAAACAATACATTTAATAATGTTGACAAAGAAGATTATTTATTGGAAAATGGTGTGATTCTGTTTATTTCAAAGAATTTTATATTACCTTAGGTTTTCCAGTGGTGCCACTGGTGTAAACAACAAGTGCAGGCATCTCAGAAACAAATTCATCGGATCTTTCAAACCACTGGGGTTTGTGTAATTCAGTCTTCCTTTTCAATCTGAAAATACACAAAAATCATCATCTCACATGAAAAACAAAACAACAAACAAACAAAAAAAAACAGGGTTGGAATTTGAAGGTGAGCATATTTTGTGTGCATACCAGAAACACTTCTACACCTCAGCATTTTATGTAAAAATGACAATGTATACTGGAAAAAAGCTAGCACGAAAGTAATGAGTTCATGTAGCATTTTCATCACCTCAAAATGTTTAGTCTTTTGTTCAAACCGACTCATTTCTTTTTAAAGCATACATAAAAATGAATAATAATAATAATAATAATAATAATAATAATAAACACTGATAAGTGTTTAAACCCACTTATGATTCAAACAATCAATCGAGTCTCGTTATAGTTGAAACAAGCAAAATTACAGCCAAGTAGTGTTAATCAGTCAATCATCATTAACATGAATTTCATTCTGAAGTTCTCTATCAATGGCATTCTTAAAAAAGCATTTATTTATACTTTCATGGCATTTAGCATGAAGCGACACAGGAGAGAAGGGGCGCAACTGTACTATCATTATATGCCCGGAAGGCTGTGGGCACCAATGATGATTTGACTGTGCAGGCATAAAGTAATTCAGATGTAAACCTGTCCCGAAATTGACCAAACAATAGTCAATTGTCTGACCAGTCGTCCATCCGCCCCACCCATACACCCCGTCGCTCGTTTATTGTTTGTTCCTTTAACTGCTTACCTGGCTATGTCTTTGTCTTCATCAGAGAACACGTAGGATCATTCGATACAGACGTCGATTGATAAGTCGCCAATCTTCTCTTGTGATGTCATCACTAGCTTACGATGGCGAGGGTGTGAGGTGCGGTCGGTGTTGACAGACCAGTGCTACATTACCGCTAAGTATCATAGAGCGTCAAAATGCCCTACTTGTGTATGCGTCCAGCCCCATCATAATGAATATTTAACTCTCCATTACTCTGGGGCAAAATTGCTACAACTTGATTTCATTAAAAGAGGTTTTAGCTAAGAAACAATTGTCACCAGGTGTTCCTATATCCGATGTTGCATTCTTATAACCAATGGAAATAAATAGGAAAGTATTCTGCAAGGCAGAAAATCTTTCTTCTAACCGATGTATTAGTTCATGTTCCGTTATGTTACGTATATTGTCGTGGTTGTACTTATATATTTACCGTCAAATTTCACTTATAATTTAATTCTTTTATGTATGTTCACAGACGAATCACTAAAACAGAGTTCTTCTTCTTTAGATATATGTTCTTATAAGCGGCGTCCTTATAAGCGGTAAGCACAGTATATACATTACATAATATGAATATATCTATATATCTATATATATTTATGTATGCATTTGTGTATACGTATACTATTATAAATGTAGTAAGTAGGTAGGTAGGTAGGTAGGTAGGTATGTATGTATGTATGTATGTATGTATGTATGTAGTATGTGTATGTATGTATGTATGTTTGTCTATGCATTATTTAAAACATATATATATAATGCAATTTTTGATGTTGAGATAGAACAAGCATTGACTATTTTCAATATACTTACAGTATTATATTGACTGAATAAATTTGAAACTAGAAATTTACTGTATATATAAACAATGCATCCGATAAAAGCCAATTAAAAAAATGTAAAACAAAAATTGATATCCTCTATCACAAATGTTATGATTTGTGTGTATTAAATTTTGGTCCAAAGAAAGAACATATATCATATTATATCATTTATATAGAAGGCCATTAGGTTTCAAACCTCTAAATGCCTGAGCATTATGAGTAAATAATTATAAATGATAAGAAAATACTGTAGGCTACCCTCTCAATCTCAATGAAAAATACATACAGTGCAACATGCATTCATCGAATTCATTGGGACAGTAAAAATATATAAATTTAAAGTTATTACCTCTAGTATAAGTATTGTGAGGAAATTTGAAAAACTTACAATGGGCCAATGATCTGGTGAGACTGTGTCTATTGTTCACTAGTAACTAGGCTTAGTCTCGCTAATGTTGCATCAACACTTCTTGGGTGAGCATGTGGCGCGTTTCAGTTTCACCGCAGGGGAAGACCAGTTTGGATTATTTTTCTCTAAAAATATGCCCTCCTCTTAACACAAATTCTTGATAATACAAACTAATTTCTCTGGGCCCTTTGAGTTTGTGTTTTAACAGAAGTCTACTGGAATAAATAAAAAAAATTATACATTTTTAAAGTTATATATTCTCCACTTATGTCAACTGAAGCAAAAAAATTAAATATATAAAATAATTTCCTTAAAGATAAGAAGTACAGTAGTTACTGCCAAACTGGACTCCAACCAGATGCACATTTTGCCTTCATAGATGTTTTTTCTGTGAACTTTTTTTTTCCAGCAAAATCATCCTTCTACGTGGATGGAAAGAAAACAAAAGTTAACCTATTTGGACATTTGCATTTCTGAAAAATTCAACTTAAAAAAATATATTCAAGAGCAAAAAAGAATCCAACTGTACGTATGAATATGCAATTACGCTCGAGGTTGCTTAGCCTCTATCTTGGGAAAGGGGGTCTGGCAACAACTTATTGGTGGGTACGGAACCAGGTATAAATACAGATAGCTGTCAATAACTGCTACATAGGGCATGAAGCTGTAAGACGTGCAATGCACTGCCTAGACCTATATCATGATGTCATTATTGGCCAATCATTTCTCATTTCAGCCTCTAATAGACCAACACCTGGACCCATCAGTCTCGCGATTGACATGTTCGTATGTTTGACCAGGCTTATGCAACATTACAGAGCCATCCCTCTGATTGGTCAGCAGATTGAGATGATACTCTGTTTCGTATTCCTTGGTGGTCTGCAAGAGTCCCAGTGCTCTGTTAGTTTGACGGGACAACTCGATATAATGCGAGAGTAACTCCCCCTTTTATGAAAAACAACACCCCCTTTGATGGTGTGATCATTGTCCATGTGTTTTATCGCTCCTCTCAATTGTCCACTCATTCTGGCTAATTGGACATTTCGCCTAATTGGATATTTTTGCTGCTTCCTGATGAACATCCAATGAGGCAGTAACTACTGTATTTCTTTTTATTATAGATTATATTGTACCTGGTATTTGATGGAGAATCTAACACGGTCCAATGATTTTGACTTTTTGATGATGCTTTACTGCTGCTATACCCTTTTCTTGATAGAACTTTTAAAGGAATGTCAAGTTTTTCTGCTGTTTTACAAACTTTTTCTGATAACTGCTCTGAGGCAAGAACAAGTGAACATTGTGAATTTTCCAGAAAGTATTCCCACATGGATGCAGGATGGTCTTGACATAATGGCACAGAGATTCCTCCTGCAAACCATGTGGCATATTGACCAACAACATAGCATGCATCATTTTCAGTCAATAGAGCTATCCTTTGTTGTTCAGGTTTCTCTTTTTTCACATATTCTAAGCCTCCTAAATTCATGCGCTGAGTGATTTCCTTGCACAACAGTTTCCCATGATACAAAATATCAGCATATGTAAGTGCACTTGTAGAATCAATTATTGCAACATTGTTGTGATGATTTTCGGCATTCAGAAAGATAGGACTCAGCAGAGGGAGATTGTTCTCATTTTTCGGTAACTTTTGAAAGTTTCTACTTGAAGTAAAAAGGCACCTTGATGTGGGTTTATGACAATTAGAACGATGGTTCCTTAGTAATATTGAGGGATATGTCAACCATACTACTACTCCTGTAAATGAGAATGAATGTATCTTGCTTTGCTGCAAGCTTTTGAAACTATTTGAAGAAAAACAGATTGGCGCTCCTTGAGACCAGTCCAGATTTAGTCTAGCTAAGCGCCTGATGAGATAGTTGCTCTTTAGCACCATCATTTTTATATATATATATAGTATATAGGCCTATTCTCTTTATTTCACATGGAACAAAAACAGAGGGAATATCTCCCAAGAGGGTCAGAGGGTATAAATAATCTAGATCTAACTAGATTAAGATCTAGATATCCAGCTCTCGGCCAAACACAAATTGCCAACAGCTTAATTTTCTCGAGTACCGGTTTAGGGCATATCTACATCTCTAGGCCTATATTATCACTAGTATCACAGTCATTGTCAGTATCAGTAGCACTGTAGAGCTTGCACGGTCACATTCAAGGGTAAACGTGCAGTATAGCGTCGTGTTAGAAAGGCCTATGGATCTCTAGATCTAGATTACGCCTTGACAAGTTGTTGGCTCTTAGTCTTTCTCTCAAGATAGTGCATTTTACTTCAGCAGTAGACTTCTTAGTGAGGCCTTTCAAAGACGTGTATATGTGTGTATTATAATACGAATTCACAAAATCGAAAGCAGAATCAAAATATTATTTTCTTTCCTGTTTACTTGACCTTTCGATTTATCTGGTCATGAGGTCAAGGGTCAATTTTTGTCGACGTTCTTTGTAAAGATAATATCAATGTTCTAAATGTCATACGGCGCCTTTGGCTACAAAAAAACAACAAACAAAAAACAAAAACCAACAACAAAAAAACAAAACAAAACCCAACAATATAAATGAATCAATCAATCAATAATAATAATAGTAATAATAATAATAATAATAATAACAATAAGAAGAAGAAGAAGAAGAAGAAGAAGAAGAATAATAATAATAATAATAATAATAATAATAATAATAATAATGATGATGATGATGATGATGATAATAATAATAATAA
>JBCJKF010659839.1:0-12590 GCA_039654545.1 Plocamopherus ceylonicus | reverse complement strand
GAATAGAAAAGGCTCATTGTGCGATTTCTAGAACATCTCGATGATTGTACCTCTGGAGAATGTCCTGTCACGTTTCAGGAACAATCGAACTCAGGGTCCTGCACGCGACATTTCAATTCCGAAAGAAATTGCGAAAGAGTGTCGTGTAAGAAGAAAATGGAATGGGAGATACGTACGTATTGTTTGGTGTACGCGTCGGATTACACGCGGAGAGTCGAAGGGAATTCAGTATTCTATGCGCACTCTCGCTATACAACTCGTTCGACTAGAGCGAGGGTGTTAATGAGAATTCACCCACGTGTGTTCGCGCCATATGACGCTTCCACTCGTCCAGCATCAAGCCCCGATACATCCTCGAGAGAGAAAGAGAGGAGAAAGAAAGAGAGAGAGAGAGAGAATTTGAATGCGTCCTGCTAGTAATTACTATGATAAACTGCACAAGGGAGACGCATTGGCGTCATCTCCCTCCTGCAAATTTTAGCGAGCTTATTCGGCATAATCCCGTTTTACGCTTTTCATTAACTTTAATTCCCTGTATCATGCACGAGCATCTATCTATTACAATGCGATCAATCTTGTAGCATTAATAATAGTCAATTAATAAATGTGTTTCTTTGATTGCAGCGCCGGTATATGATCAGGATACCACACAGGTTGCAGAGTACGATGGAGGTATGTATATTATTCCGGCATTAACTGCATCTAATCAATCGATATGTGCGTTAATATTAATCGTGTTGCGATTCAAAAAGATGCACGTATCGTACTTTAATTAGAAGAATCAAATATTATGAATGATTTCTACGTGATATTGCAAAACTTGCTAAACTCGTTGCATTCCGCGATGATACTGCAATGTGAAAATAACAATTGCATTACATAATTGCGCTATGTTTCAGATTTTTGACATATTTATTAACGTTTAATTATGTTCCTCTAGCTGCTGCTGGTGTTACTTCAACTTTCAGCGTTATCAAGAAGGGGATAGGATTGTTACGAGTGAACCGTGTCTAAATTGCACGTGCCACAATCGAATGTTAATGTGTTACCTGAAGGTATGTCCATTCACGAAAGCGATCGGTCAGGATTGTACGGTGGATAAGCGTCCGGATCAATGCTGCCCCGTGATTACTTGTTTGGAAGTACCCGTCCAACTCTTAACATCGACAACGACTGCACCGGCGGATTCTACAGCAGTTGGTTTTCATGATAATTATGGTTGTCACGTTGACGAGAAATTTTATCCAGACGGCGCCATGTTGCCGGTGGAGCATCACAATCCTTGCGAGCTTTGCTACTGCATTCGAAACAGAACCACATGCGTCATGCAAGAATGTACTCTACAAGTGGCGGGATGTAAACCGGTCTACCAACCGGGCGTGTGTTGTCCGATCAAATACAATTGCGGTAAGTAATTGCGTTGTCTTTCTCGCAATATTTCATTCTCTGTTCGTGCGTTTGCAATTACTGATTATTTGTGCAGAATATGACGAGGAACTTAGCACCACGGTTGGTCCAACTCCTGGGCTCATTACCACAACTCCACCTCCCGGCGCGTCATCTCAATGTTATCACGAAGATAAAGTCTACGAAGATGGCGATCTGATTTATTCGGATCAGCCTTGCGAGCATTGTTACTGTTTCCGAGGTGAAATCGCTTGCGCGGTACAAAATTGCGGAACGCCAATGCAAGCACACGGAAAGAATTGCACGGCCTTACCGCCACCAGAAGGAAAATGTTGTCCGACCACATACGAATGCGGTAAGTAATTTCATGTAATAACTGACGATATGATTGCGATGTATTATAAAACAACGATTTAATTGAGGTACAATGAATATTACGCATTAAAACACGTTTACGATCTATACTTATTACAGAAAAAGAACAAGGAATCACGTTACCAGAAGAAGCTGAAGAACAACTTCCGGAGCAAGTACCACACGAACTATTGACGACCGAGTCCCCTATGCTAATCGATGAAGAAGATCAGCAAGTGAAGAAACATCCTGAGGAGGAAACTTTCCCAGGCGCCGAAAATGTTATATCGCACGAAGGAGAAGAAGAAGAGAATATTCAAGGAACTATTGAACATGTTACTCAGGAACATATTTCTTCTACCGAGAAATTTGAAGAACAACCAGCAACATCACCGGCAGAAGAGAACGCTATATCCGAGACGGAAACTATTACTATTGAAAAGGAGTCCAGTCCTTCTCCCACTGAGATGATATCGGAAGAGGCAATAACTACGAAAGTGCCCTCTGATGCAGAAGCAACGAAGACGGAAGCGCCTACGACAGTACAAAAAATTGAAGAAAGTATAGCTACCGAAGCACCTGCCATTGAATTACCGGAAGCTTCGTCTATTTCGGAAGGCTTAGGATCGGAAGAGGAAACGGTAACTACAGAACATGTACCTGAAGAACACGTAAGCACAGAAGAGAGTGTCGTTGAGAAAGAACAATCGATTGAACCTGCTATTAGCGAAGAAACGCAGACTGAAAGTGTAAAACCAGAGGAGACTACTAGTCCACACAAGGAACTTCCAGCAGAGGTGACTGAAGCAGAAAAACCAACGGAAAAAGGACAAGTTAGCGTGACGGAAGCGCCAGAAAGACCAGAAATTTCGACCGAAATTGAGAAAGTAACATTACCGGTTGTAGAAGTTGAACAGCCTGGTATAAGTACTGTTCCTGAATCTTTCACCGAGAAAACAAAGGAAAGTGAAGACGAAGTAGAGACTACATCAAGTGAAATTTTGGCGACTGAGACGGAAGCACCGATAAAGAAAGTAATTACAAGCATACCCCATGAGGAGTCCAGTACTGAAGAAATTACCACTGAAAAAGAAATATCTCATCTAACAGAAATCGCTGTTACGGAAGAAGTTCAATCGACTGAAGTGAGTTTGCCTACAAAACATCCTGCAGAAAAAGAACAAAAACCAATGGTAAGCGAGGGTGAAGAGGAACATCGGCCGGAAGAGCCAACATCCGAACATGCAATAATCGAAAAAGAGCAAGCCACTGTTGGCGCTAAAAAAGAAGATTCTGGTCTGACTGAGAGTCCAACGGGCGAAGAACATATCACTACAGAGGGGCAACAGGTAGAGGAATCAACTCCGGAAATTCCAGCTCAAGGTCCAAGCAGCATACCAATTCCTGAACGAAGTCCGGAACAAAAAGCGGAAGATAAGAACGTGTATCATGTGACAGAGGATTCTCAGGATATTACACATCCAGAAATCATTAGTCCCGACAATCTCATAACTGAACATCCGCAGGAAGTTTCTACAACATATATTCCGCAGGAACAAGAAACTACGTTAGCCTTGTCAGAAGAAACTTCGAAACCCAGTGTGGAGGAAACTGAAGTAGCAAAAGAAGGAAGTGCAAAACCATATCCGAAAGAAGTTACAGAAATAAATCTACCAAGCCAGCATAAACCAGACATCACTACAGGTTCCAAAGAAACAAAAGCGGAAAGTACTTCAGCTGTTACCGAAATTCAAACTAGCACGGAACCTTCCGTAACTACTCACATACCAGAAGAAAAACCATCTGAGGAAACCGAGAAACCTAGTATGCCGAAAGAGATCGAAACAGAAATTCAGTCAACAGAAGAAACTTTCAAAGAAAAAATGCCTACAAAGGAACTTGGTATCGAAGAATCTGGTTCTTTTGAACAAGTCAGTGGTGAAAAAGAAGTTCAACCAAAGAAAGAACAATCAAATGAAGAGGAAATAGAAACACAATCTCCGATTATAACGGAACCAGAAATTTCTACCTCTATCCCAATTGAGTACGAATATTCAATGCCTCCAGAAATTTCTACCTCTATCCCAGCCGAACACGAACATTCAGTGCCTCCAAGTCTTGAAGATGAACAAACAACAAAAGGTGAATATACCATAATTCCTGAACAATCGACTGTGCCACAAATCGGAGAGGTAGAAACTGAAATTACTCTTGCTGAAAAGGAAAAGTCAATTGAGGAACATGTTACAGAACAACCTGCTATTTTACCAGATATAACCGAAGAAGAAAATGAAACACAAACCGAAAAATCTATCTCGAAAGAGGTAGAAACTACGGTAGCAATAAAGATGACAGAAGAAGCCGAAGAGAAGCCTACGACACAAACATCCGTTGAAAAAGAAAAAACTGAGCAACCTGAGCAATATTCAACGGACAAGATTTCAGAAGAAGCTGCTACTATAGAAAGCCATGGTGTGCAACAAACCGAGGCACCTGCGATTGAGAAAAAACCTGAGGCAGTAGAAGGTACAGAAGACATATCAACGGAAAATATAGAACTCCAAACTGAAGTAATAATAACAGAAAAAGAACCAAGTGAAGAAGAGAAACCATCTGAAGAAACTATAAGAGTGAAACCAACAGAAGTTACAACAGAAACTATCGAACAGACAGAATTACCACACCCCATCGAAACAAGTGAAGCTGAGAAAGAAAGTGAAGAAAAAATTTCTGTGCCTGTATCCACGGAGGAAGTTCAAACAGAAATTCCTGTAGTTGAAATTGGGTCTACAGAATCACCGGCCGTGGAGGAAACAGAGAAAATACAGACTGAATCTTCCGTTACCGAAGAATATATACCAAGCCAACCTTCGATTCCTTCAGACCGCAAGGAGGATCAAGAATCTGTTGAACTAAGCGAGGAAAAGCAGGAAAGCGAAGAACAAGTAACTCAGATACCATCTCTCGAAGAGAAGGAAGAAACTGAAACATATGAAGAACCACAGAAAACGACAATTCCTTCTGAAGAAGCTGTTACCGAATCTGTTTTGCCGGAAGAAAAACTGACTAAGGTTACTGACACAACGACACTTGTTGAAACAGGTGAAGCCGTTACGCAACCAGCTGTGCAAGAACAGCCAGAAGTAGCGAGTGAACAACCAGAAAATGTTACAACAGAAATATTAAAACAAGAAGAACAGACTCAAGGACCAATCACCGAAGAACAGCCTGAAATACATGTAAGAAAAGAGACTGAAGCACCCATTTCTGTAATTCACGAGGGCACTTCTGTTACTCTTATCAGCGCAGGCGAAGAAGACGTCAGTATGTCAACCGAAACTGCAAGTGAAGATAGTACGACTCTTGCATCTATTGAAAAATCGACAAAGCATGAAGGTGAAGTTCCGATCGAAACAGAAAATATACCTTCTACAGAATCTGTATTTTCAGAATCAGCAACTATGTCTTCAGAAGAGATACAACCGGAAATTGTACCTTCTACAGAATCTGCATCTTCAGTATCAGAATCTATATCTATGGAAGAAAAACAACCGGAAATTATACCTTCTACAGAATCTGCATCTTTAGAATCTTCAAAATCAGAATCCGTGTCTTCAGAAGAAAGTCAATCGGAGACACATGAGCAGACCACACAATCATTGATAACGGAAGAAGAATCAAGCCAAAAAGGAGGTGAAGAGTTCACTGAAATATCTACGAAAGAAAGTGCAATTTCAGAAACGCCTAAAGTACCTGTGCTTACCGAGACGCAATCACAGAAGCCTGAAGAGAAAGAAGTTGTAAGCACAGAGTCGCCGATTCACGAAAAACAAGAGGAATCTACGACAGTTGCTTTAAAAGAAATTCCTGAGATACAAATTACTACTGAAGTACCATTGGAAAAAATACCTCAATATTCAACTGAAACGAGTATTTCTGAAGAAACTCCTATAGAGAAAGAAAGTATATCAGAGAGTGCATCTCGTCCATCAGGTATTCCAGGAGAAGGTAACTGCCTTATCGAAGGACAATCCTATAGTAATAATTCGGCTGTTCCGCCGGCAAACGCATGTCAGACGAGTTGTCGTTGTATTAGCAGTATCGTTCAATGTGAACTTGTGCAATGTCCTGCCCCGCCGGCTCATTTATCAAACTGCATGCCGGTTTATACGAGCGGAGAGTCGTGTTGTCCAATGTATGCATGTGATTCGACACCGACTGCCGAATTGGAATCTGATAGTCATGTAATCGAGCCACATATTCCGGAGGTAGAGGAAGATCAAAAAACGTCTTTGCCAGCAGAGATATCAACAGAACAATCAGCCATAGAGGTTACTGAAGCAGCCAAAGAATATAGTACATTAGCTGGTGAAACCAGTATGCCGGAGACACATCCTGCTGACGTTACTATTGCCTCTGTTTCTCCGTCGGAAGAAGAGCTAGAATTGACAACTGAGAAGCAGAAGACTACTCTAAAATTTGTCGAACCAGTTTACGAACATCCAACTACAATTGCGCAATCTATTGAGCAGCAGCCTGAAGAACATACTATTAGTTCTATGCCTGAAATAGCACAGGAATCTGCCAGTCAAGTATCCGAAGAAGAACATTATACTGTGTTACCAAGTGTACCAGGAGAAATTACCGAAGGCAAAATTAGTGAAAAAGAAGAAAGTATAACAGAATCGGCAATTTCGACCCAGCAACCACAGAAAGAGACTGTCGAAGAACAAACTCCTGTTAGTGGCGAGGAGCAACAAGTAATCACCTCCACACATATACCTACAGAAGATGAAATTCATGGTGAAGAAGAAGAAATTACGACTCCGACTGTAACAGAAGAGAAAAAGATTTCTGTCCCTGTTGAAGTAGAAGAAATTTCAACATCTACTGAGAAAGAAGAAGAAATCACAACCAGTGGAGTTGGTAAAGAAGAAGAGATTACTACAACTATCAAAGAAAAATCCTCTGAGGAAGAAAGTGTCAAGGAACAATCTACACTCAAGTCAATTGAAGAAGGTGATAAAGAGCAGTTTGAAGAAGAAAAAATACCAACTTCCGAAAAATCAATTATTGACAAAGAGGAGTCATCAGCGAAACCGGAAGTTTCAGAAGAACAAAAGACTGTTGAACCAACTGAATATGAGAGTACATCTATTCCTGAAATTCAGTTCACAACGGAGCATAAATTCGAAAGTGAAACTGGATACGAAAAGGAAAAAGAACATGAAATAGCTACGTCGACTGAAAGTGAACAAGCTACTCAGTCTGAGGAACCAGAAAGTCAAACAAAATTACCTGGTATTGGCCCGAGTATTGTAGAAACACACGAACCAATCGCACCTGTTGCTGAATCGACGACTTTGATACACGATCATACGATGAACGAGGAAGTCTCATTAGAAGAACATGCAACTATAAAATCTATAGAAGTTTCTACGGAAGAAAGCAAAGAAGAAATAAAACCGGAATTTTTAACTAAAGTTCCTGAAATAGAACATGTTACACTCCCTATCGCGTCTGTTGAAACAGAGATAACAACTGAACAGGAATTAGAAAAAGCTAACGAAGAAACCGCTAAACCAGTAGAAGAATTTACTACTGAAATTTCTCATGAAGAAACATTGCCGGAAATAACGGAAAGCACAACAGGAAAAGAATCTATAGAACATGCTGAAGAACATACGGAACCATCGGAAAAAGAAAAAGAATCACCTGTCACAATATTGCCTGAAGAAAAACCATCTGTAACTGAATCTCCGATTAGTACAGAACAACCTATTAGAGTTGAAACTTCCAAAGGAGAAGCAGAACATGAAAAGCCTACTGAACCCAGTATTGTTCATGAACCCGAAAGTACGCAAATTTCGACTGAACAACACCCAGAAGCCGAAATTGAATCTCATACATCTGAATTACCTGTTGAAGAACATACGATAACCGAGGAAATATCAACAACGTCTATATCTACAGAAAAAGAAGTCGGCGAGCAACCCGTTACATCGATAAAGGAAATTCAGACAAGTTTAGACGAAGTAGGAACTAAGCAGCCTATTGTTCCCGAAACGGAATCCGAAACACCAACTGTAGAAGAAGAACACATCACTATTCCCATCGAAGAGCACACTACGAAATCTGAAGAGCATCTTATCGAAGAACAGACTGTTATTAGTGAAGGCGAAGCAACAGAAAGCGGCATTTCAACAGCAGAAATCACGGAAAGCGTAACGAGCCAAGAAGAGCAAATAGGAACTGAAAAGACTATAGAAAGTGCCAAACCAGAAACGGAATTGCCCAGTTTAACAGAACATACTATCATTCCCGAAATTTACAAAGAAAAAGAAGAGCAGAAACCTGAAGTCGGAATAACGAAAGAAACGGATAAAGAAGAATCGGTCACAGAAAAAGCTATTAAAGAGGAAACTGCAACATCTGCTGTTCTTACAGAGAAGTATCCTGCTATAGAAGAACACACCGAGCAAGAAGTTGAAATAAAAACTCATGCACCAATGGAACTCGAAACAACGATTGCTCCGAAAGAGCAGAAACCTGAGGAGGAAACTACAAGCGAACCGGAGCGTCCATTGAGCGAAGAAGCGACGATTAGACCAAGTTTGATACCTGAAGAACATTCAATATCGGCGGAGGCAGAAGAAAAAGAAAAAGACACTCATAAACCTGAATATCAGACAACGGTGTCTATCACAGAAGAAGAAACATCGAAACCAGTGACCGAGACCAGTGATGTGGAAAAACTTTCAGCCGAAGAAGAATCTGCTATAACTGAAAGTGCAACCGAGAAACCGGAGGAATCCATTACAAAAGTTTCTGTCGAAATAAGCACAACCGAAAAGTTTGCGGAAGTTCCATCTGAAACAGAAAAACCAGCTGTACCAGAACAGGAAACAGAATTGCCCGAGCAACAACAAGGTGAAACTACCACGAAATCAATTGAAGATGCTGTAACCGAGGAGAAATTACCAGAGGAAATAATTCCAGTGGAAGTAATTCCAGAAACTGAAGAAAAACCAAGCGAAATTTCTACAGTAAGTGACGAGGAAGCACATTCTACTGAATCGAGTCTTCCAATCGAAACGACTTCCATTCACGAGGAAGAACAGCCATCAATATCGAAACTACAGCCGACTGAAAGACCTCTTTCCCCTGAAGAGGAAACTCTTGTAACTGAAGAGATTCAGCCTAGCAAACCTGAAGAAGGCGAAGTGCAACCAGGTATATCTGAGGAACCTCAATCTACTACAGAACATGCGCTTGAAACATCTGTCCCGATAAAAACAGAAGAGCAAACCAATCGACCAGAAATCTCTTTGGAAACTGCCGTGCCAACTGAAGAACCAATCACAGTATCTGGCGTGCTAACCGAATTGCCTGAAGAGAAAACTACTATCGGATCAATATCATCAGAAGAAACTGAAACCCAAGGCCCGATAAAAGGAGCGCAACCTGCGGAAACGCCAATTGAACACGTCACAAAGACGCAGCCGGTGTCGACGGAATTACCAATCGGAGAAAGTACAGAGGAAATTTCCGACGAGGAAATCGTTCATTCTCAAGAGATTGAAGAAGTTAGTCATCCTCACTTTGATCATTTCCCGGAGGCTACTGTGAAGCCAGAAACTGACTATTCCGCGGAGGGTGGATTGACGTTAGGATCCGACGAGGAACATTTGCGACCGGTTAATCATACTGTAGAATCGGAACGACCGTATCACGAACATCGACCGGCGACTACTTTGGCACCTCATATTCCGGAGTATTCCGATCAATCAGGAGAGGATTATCCTCACTTCCCCCCGCAAAGTGGCAGTTTGAATCCCGACGAGGATTACGATGAAGACGAACAGATCTACGGACCGGGCACCTGCCGATACGGAGGCAAGGTCTACGTCTCGGCGCAACAGATACCCAGAGACGACCCGTGCGACTTCTGCTTTTGCTTTAGGAGTGATATCATCTGTTTGCAACAAAGCTGCCCACCGCCTATTCCGGGCTGTCATGAGGAACCAATCAGCGGTTTCTGCTGTCCTAGATACGAGTGTCCCGTGTCAATGGCCATGTCTCTTAACTTGACTACTACCACCACCACGACTACGACCACATTACCGCCACATTTTCACGCTCACGCTTATAAGGGAGCTGCGAAACGAAGTGGCTGTCAGATCCGAGGTCAGGCGTATCGAGTAGGAGAAGTCATTAAATCGACGTCTGGGCCTTGCCTTCATTGCACGTAAGTTTTTATTAACGAGAAAAAATATCTCTCTTTATTCTTGTAATTAAATTTTTATGTCAATTTGTGCATATTGTCCCTGAAAAGTTTAACACGAACTCTTGTAAAATTTCAGCTGTGGAGGTGATGGCAACATGAAATGCGAACCGCGAATGTGCAGTCCGGAACCGATGCTGAGGCAAATGATCGCCACGGCTGCAGCCAAGAGAAGAAGATGAGCCGCCGAGGTGAATCGTCTTTACAAAGAATCATACACGAGAACGACGAAGTTGACAGGATTCAGTGTTGTATAAAAGTGAATTAAAATTATTCCAAACTACCTAAACGTCGTGCGAAACACAGACAATAATGTGCTTCGGCGATCACGAACTGAGTGGCCAAAACGTAAACGTTTATATTAATAATATTATATTATGTTATATATATAAAAAAAAGAAACAGCGGTAAACGAGAAATGATGGAGATAATAATATCGGTCGGAGATCCATAGAGAATTAATTGCGTATCGAGGCGCGTTATCGGTGCTAATACGCGGATACGGAAGAAGAAAACGAAGCAGCGCAGATGTAGAAAATATAAGGAAAAAAAATGAATAAATTTCGTTCGTGATAATTCCGCGTTTTGTATCACGGGATATTTTGTACGCTCTGAAAGGAAGAGAGAAAGAGAGAAAATTACTGAACGTACGAGACTTATGACTGTGCCTTCGTCAAGTGTCGAATATCAACGGCACTGCTTTCGTTTCGGCAACGAGCGCCGTCCGCAGCCACGGTCATCGTCGTCGGTATTTTTAAATAAGTCCGAAGAATCGCGATTGCTCGCGACTTCGTAAGTAATGGGAGAAAAGAGCGGGAGAGAGAAAGGGAGAGGAAGTGCGATGAATGCGTTTCGTACGACGCATAAAACGGAAAAAAAAATATAAAGAAAAGGAAATTCATTGCGCCAGTCAGTCGTGCAGTGATACGGAAACAATGAAAGAGAATCGTATGAAGAATACCCCTTGATTCGCAGAGATTGTCCTCTCTAGATAGCTTAGAAGTTTTTTTAAACATTTTTCTACGCAAACTACACGTCCACGGTATTCTTCTTACGATGCAACGTTAAAAATTGGGAAACGAGAGAAAGAAAATCGTAGTGGCGTATCACTGTGACAATCTTAAACGATGACTATATGTCATTATTTACTATGCGATCGAGCGCGTTCTGGATCTTTTATTCGGCTGCTACTGCGTGTCCTAATGATCGGGTCATATTATTCAAGTTTGCTGACATTCACGCGCACTCGAACACGATCGAGATTAATAAGATCGGCACAGACAGCCGATCGTGCTTCCAGTACTTTTAAGCTGCGAGGATCCTGAGATCCTATAATCGTTTTCCTCTCGAGAGAGGAAGACCTTTCGATCAAGCCATGCCTGTTTTTTTCCTTTTTTTTTTTTAAATTACTTCGTCAATCGTATACAGTGCCAACGATCGTGTCCTAGTGCGCGCGCGGGTGTGTGTATGTGCGTGTGTGTGCGTGGTGCGTATAATATGTTAAAGGATGAGAGAGAGAGGAAGCCAGACGAAAGATACACGCATCTCAAAGCTCAAACAGCGGCTCGCGCGGAGGACCGACCCGAGAATTTGCTTCTCCGGCGAGCTGGCGTCATTATATATATATATATATATATATAAATATAAATATAAATATATATACATTTATATATAATTCTTTATATACACTGTACCCTCCTGATGATAATACTTAATAACAATGTTCTATACGTTTGTACGAAAGTATAATTATCTAAGACGAGATGAGATAATCGCCTTGCACAGGTTCTCTAGTCTCAAAGTGTCGCGCTAGAAAAGAGGAAGCAATCACGATCACGATCTTCGAAATCTTTCAGGGGATTATTTCCCACGAGTCAATTATTTATCTTGACAGTAATTATACGCGACTCATTCAAGAGCGACATATATCATGCAACGTCACGCTTTGAGACTCTGGAACTCCGCGGGCTCTCTTTAGAATAATAAATAGATCGAATGCTATATATCGCGTCGCACAAAATATACTGCGCATACTGTCTGTATTTATAATAATCGGACGAAGACGCGTCGGAGTTTGGTCTTCCTGATATCGGCGGCCCGTTAGTTCTAGTACTCGTTTATTGATAATTAAGCTCATATCTCTGCCCGAGAGAACAGCTTCTCGCGCATAATTATTACGAAAGCGTTTTCTCTTTTTGTTCACGTAAAAGATCTCTCTCGACTTGAATGACCAACGAATAATCGCGGCGTATTCATAGAGCTTCCACGACAACACTCGCTCGTGATATACAAAGTAGCCATATTATTACTGTTACTGTTTCCAGATATGAACAATATCAATATTTCACGCATATCAATAATAAATGATTGATACACGTATGTGTGAGACGCTTTTGTTTTATAAAGATGTAATAAAGTTTTACAAGAATTGCAAAAATGATGACAACTGCATCGGCTTTTGCATTGAGAAAGAAGTAGATTCAAAATTTCAGATTTATCTCGTATAATAGTATAAAAATAATAACAAGAATGTACGGAACACTTC
>JBCJKF010659728.1:0-12590 GCA_039654545.1 Plocamopherus ceylonicus | reverse complement strand
AATTTGGCCATGTGAAAAAGCGGTCTCTTAGGCGGACTGTGGGTATCTGGACCGGTCTCTTAGAGGTGACTTTTATAGAGAAAAAATTCGGTTAGACAGGAATAGCGGCCGCTAAGGCGAACCGGCCTCTTAGACGGCGGTCTCTTACGTGGAGACCACTGTATATGCAAGGAAGGTAAGAAACAAGTTGTTATTGTAGCTTTCCTGACAGTGCAAATCATGTGTCCACTTTTACTTTTACTTTTAATAATGTAGACAAAAATCATGGTGACATAGAAAAGTAATTTCTGATTTGAACAAAACAAGCGAACTCATGGGGTTCATTTTTCTCATGCAGTTTATTTAATCAATTTTGAACACTCGAACATAGAAAGAAACAGCAACATTTAGATTACAAAAATAACTGAGCTGTAGTGATTTTAGTAAAGAACCTATGAAAATGAGTATTTTTTGGCCCTGACCCATACATGCATACATATATATATATATATTGTATATATACATATAGGCCTGGATCTATATTAAAGATAAAAAGCACTTCAAAATATATGTATTTCTCGTGATTTAGATCTAGATTATTATTATTATATATATGTATATATATATCTATGATGTAGCCTAGATTAGAGATTTGTGTTGGAAAGTGTCGACCTATACTTTACTCATGATGCGGGTATCGGGCTGTGGAACGGAGTGTAAGTGTCTAGATCTCTAGCTGTCTACACGGATTAATTCGATAATAAAGAGATGATAAATTACTCTGAAGTTATGATTCAATCGAGATAAAACAGTGTGGGGATCCCGAGTGCAACAGAAAGATGAACAAGGCATAGTAGGCATGGCATTCCAAAAGCAAGGGAAGCAACTCTACAAAAGTTTTCTCTCTCTCTGTTATTGCATTGCGGTTTATAATTCAGAAGTGGCAATGTAAGGGGAACAAAAATTTAATGGGTGGGGAGGAGGGGGGGAGTCTTTTCTTTCAGAGCGCCAGTTACTTTACATCCGGTTTTTATCGCGGTGTTGGTGCCCTTGCAAGACATCGTATATTATATATACTATATATATAGCCTAGTCTTTTTGATCGGAACCCTTACTTCCATTCCCTAGCAATTTCTTTGGATTACCCAGGCATTCGAGGGCCATTCTGGGGTATAAATAAGGGTTGAATGATGCGTGACAAGACATCCAATGTTACTATTACTATTGCTATTATTACTACTAGCGGCTTATGCCACTGGATACTACTGTGACAAGTGTTAAAAAATATTGTTGAA
Organism: Plocamopherus ceylonicus; assembly: GCA_039654545.1. Lineage (NCBI taxonomy): Eukaryota > Metazoa > Mollusca > Gastropoda > Nudibranchia > Polyceridae > Plocamopherus > Plocamopherus ceylonicus. The sequence continues at coordinate 11,316 of JBCJKF010659728.1, read as the reverse complement.
AGCATCTCATGATGGATTTTTCCCATAAGCTCAAAACCAGAAACTGGAAAGCATCAGAGATGGATCAGCATTTTAAAATCTTAAAACTTGCCTGACAAAAATTGTGTTGTCTATGAAGTGGCAAAATGTCTGAATGCCAACATTACTGTGGGGACCTCACAACTATGGTATTACCCCAAACATTGTTTCCTACCTAAACTTGATATAAATCTGAAAAAAAAGCTGGTGTTTGCTAGCTAACTCTAAATCACTTCATGATGGGCGTAGGAAAAGTTTGTCAGTCAGGAGATGTCCAAACTGGAGTGTATGTTGCTATGACCCTATGTCTAGATAGGTTTGTAAAGACCAGTGCAATTGTGTATGTGTATAAATCACCATAAGACCAAGAAAATGAAAACAGACTTATCAAGATCAGTCTTGTTGATTGCCTTTGATAAGGAGAAAAAGTTCGGATAAAAAGCAAGTCGACAATAACGATCATCCCCCCAAATCTGGCGTTTGGATACACACAATCAGGAATTTCAGATTAGACTACTAATAGATAGTAAGAGAACACAAAATCTGCTCTTGTCTTCTGATCGTATGAATTAATATGTGGCATTTGGATTGCCGGATTTTGAGTTAGGGAGACTAGAATATACATATAGGTTATGTACATGATATAAAAATTGGCCTTGCCTGGACGAGGCATGTTCAGTGGTATCTGGTAAAAGCCATGCTTCGGGTAAATGAACGGCTGATCACTATGATGGATTTTTTTTCTCTGTAATCAGTATGCTATGTGTATATAAACATGCTACATTGCCTAGTCACACACTTTGAAATCTGTAGAAATTACGTTTTTAAATAGATCAGATAGCCGCTATACTCTTATCTTGTTTCCATATATTAATTTTGCAGTTGACGTTATTGACATTTCTTCATTTTCAGTTCTTGAGCATGAGGAGCGGGATGTTACTATTTTATCATGTATGCAGGCTGAAAACTAAACAGCCTTCTCTGCTTCCACAAGTTAGTATTTATTTCTATCCATTTCTTACTATTATGTATTCTTAAACATTTTTTAATAAGATTTGCGATATGTCTTGTTTGTTTGCTTAATTTCTCTTGCTTTGTATTTTTTGTTGCCTCCTTGAGAGGCAGGAAGAGGGATGGGTATGTTCTTTTATTTTAAAAAATATTTTTATACAACAATCAGCAAAACTTGATTGGTGATCTTTGCAATGAAATTTGTGGCATCTCATTTTGAAATATTTTCATGTATCAGTAGTATCACATTATAAACATTTTTTTTTTCAGAACCATATCTACTCTTAGGTTTCGAATAGGCTGGGGAAGGGGAAAGGGGGGTGGGGTGGGGGGTTCTATTTCGAGTCTTAAGAGTATATATTACATAAATATGATTTCAGATTTTCACTTAGGATTTAAAATTTCCTGTCAAATAATATTATTTTGGTATTCATGATACATTTGTAAATACTCTAGTCTGCTAAGTTAAATGGGGATAAAAAGTTGTTTCCAAAACTAAAATAACTGTCCACAGAGAACATCTTTAAATTTTTGTTTTAAATTAAGTAAAAGTATGTTTGAAATGTCTCTATTGACTTCTTGAAAGCTTTTTAACAATTTGCCATCGATATGACAGTGAAAGAATGTAATTTCTGCTTATTTTTCTTTAAAAAACCCCAAAATAACTGCTCATATTGACATTGACATTATAGTTATTATACATGTATATAAAGAAATATTGTCAAAGACTTGTCCATTCAAACAGGAATTGTTGAAAAGAAATTACCGGAATTTGGTTCAAAGAGCTTTAGGCTAATACATTTAAATTTGGAAAACATTTATAACACTTTTTTTTGTCTTTAATTTTTTCCGTAGATTCGGTTTAAGGATGAATTCAGTCAAGGGACAAATTCCATGTAAGGATTGGTCAATTTGCTATTCTAAAGCAATATTTGTATGGACTGACAAGGCTTTGAACAATATTAGAACTCTATTGTAGCTTTCAAAACACTGACCATCTTGATTGAGCAGATATGGATGAAGATATCAGTTCCAAAGATCCTCAGAACAAAGCATGCCTTGGTAAGCAAAAACTGATGTTGGCTCTAGAAACAGAGAATGATGGAACTGGAAAGGAATCTCATGTTCATCCTCATTTGAGAAAGAGGCGCCTTCATCACCATAAAGTGGAAAATTCTTTTTCAAAGATCAAGTCTCCAAATTCTGAAAAAGCTAATGAGTCAAGATCTCTTGTAAATTTTGATTTGTCAGATGCTTTTCAGTGTGGGTTATGTTCTCAAAAATTTTGTTCAATGGATATGCTCTCCACTCACATGGAAGACCACTGTCGACAGGATGTTTTTCAGTGCAACATGTGCAATGATATTTTTACTAATGCAGAAGCTTTGTCTATTCACTTAGATCTTCACACCAACGTTGTTAAAACATTTAAATGTGGCATATGCAATGCTGGATTTCTTGAAAATGCTGCTTTGATTAGTCATTTGAAACAGAAGCATGAAGACCTTCCATTTTTGTACAAATGTAATATCTGCCTTCTTTTGTTTAAGGAAGTTTCGAAGTTGATTTCACATGCAGCCAAAAAACATCCACCTGTTCGTAAGGAGTACAAATGTGGATTCTGCAACAAAATATTTTCTCAGGCAAGCAGATTCACTCTTCACATACAAAAGCATTCTGAAGAAGACGTACAACAGTCAAAAATTACTTCTGGCAAATCTCAGTTGGGTCCAAAAAAATCTAAAATGCACCTGAAATCTCATGATAAAGATAATAATGTCAACATCAGGAGTATGCGCAGAAAGATGCGGAGCAATGATAATCCACCAAAAGAGCTTGAGCCGTTAAAAGACATTAAAAATAAAAGGACTGCCAAAAAACATGGACATGATAACGAGGATACGTCTATATCTGTTGCAAAGGATGAAGATTATGGTGATGGGTCTGATAGTGTGGATGATGATTTATCCATGACATTTGTTAAAAGAGGAAGGAAGAAGTCAGCTGTGAAATCAAATCATTGTGAAGAAAAAAAGCCAGTAATTAAAAATAATGAGGAACTTATTGCTGCATACAGAAGGGTCGACCCTGAAACACAAAGTGAATTTTATGATTGTGATGTTTGTGGAGAGAGATTTTATGAATGTTTGTCTTTTACTCAGCACAGAGCTGATCACTTTTTTGATGACAAATTTTGTATCAATTGTGAACATTGTCAGCAAGTTTTTGACAATTTTGAAGATTTACAAGATCATATTAGTGGAAAATGTGAGGGGTATCTTTGTTTAACGTGTGGGAAATCTTTTTCCTTAGAATCATTTCTTCTCACTCATCAAGTGAAAGATCACATATTACAGAGGAAAAATAGTGGCAAAATGATATGTAGTACTTGTGAAAAAGTCTTTGACAATAGGACAGCCTTCCTTAGGCATGCTAGTTCACATTCTGAAGTAAAGTGTATTCAATGTAAACTGTGTAGGCATTCCTTTACCACTCCAGAGACTCTTTTTGGACATTTGAGGACCACCCATTCTTTAATACCATGGACGAGGAAAAAGTATGAGTTTACTTGCAAAATATGTGAAATAGATTTCATGAAAATAGAAGCATTAAAAAAGCATGAATCACTTGTGCACAAAATGAAACTTCAGGAGCATAACATTACTCAGCTCAAAATAAGCCCCAAGAAACCGAAAAAAGAAAAGCAAAACATTGTGACCCAGGTCAAAAGGACCGGTCACTGGAGAAGTGCAGAAGATGACAGGAAACGTAGAACTTGTCACATTTGCAACAGAGTTTTCAGACGTTTCAAAGATGTCCGTCGTCACATTGGCACCCATACCAAACCGTATCTTTGCAGTCATTGTGGTAAAGCATTTCCTTACAGGTATTCTCTTGATGCTCATATTAAAGCCTTTCACAGTGCTGAAAATCCTTTTAAATGTGAAGTGTGTTTCAAATACTTCAGTTGTCCAAGAAGTTTGATTGTTCATCAGAAAATTCACACTGGAGAAAGGCCACATCAGTGTCACATATGTGACAAGCGATTCAGACAAGTTGCCAACTTGTCAATGCATCTCAAATTGCATAATGCTGACAAGCCAATCAAGTGTCCTCTTTGTGACTATCGCTGTCAACATAAAGGCTACTTAAAAAGGCACATGAGCACACATAGTAAAGAGAAGAAACATTTTTGCCCCATATGTAACAAAGGATTTACTGAGAAGCCCAATCTGAACCATCATTTGAGGCGTCACACCAAGATCAAGAATCATGTTTGTGCTGTGTGTGGCCACAGGTTTGCAGAACGCTACTACCTCAACAACCATATGAGAATTCACACCAAGGAGAAGCCTTACATTTGCCCTGTATGTGACAGAGCATTCACTATGAGGCCAAATATGGTATCGCACATTAAAAAAACTCACCCGTCTTATAATTACCAGCCCATCCGTCCTTCTCATCAGACTACTGTTATGGTTGGCACAGACAATCCCAGTTCATCTTTTCCAGATCCTTGTCTGTCCACCATGTCTCAAGTCAGTGATATAGACGCTGCATGTGGGAACACGCCTGCTCTTGCCATTCCACCTTCCCCAGCACCATCCCTTCCACAGATAGCCCCAACTATTTCAGTATATCAGCCACTAGAACCTCAATTACCAAAGTTAGACATACATTCATATCCACCAAGGGATTCTATCATTCAGTCTCAGATTTTGAGAGACCAGCAACAGCACCAAACACAGATGAGAGAACCTCAAATGATCAGTGACCCAATGGTTGTGAGAAACCAAGTTATTATCAGAGAACCCATGCAAGAACAAAGCATGCACCACGAAGATCCTGATAAGCGACAGTACGTTAATTTGACCCCTTCCAACAGGATTCCAGAGACAGCTGGATTTGATTCAGTTCGCGAAGTGCCAAATCAAACATTTTCTGTTGTTATGCCAGGCCAAGACTACATGTACACGTATCCAAATATGACATCTGATCCCTTCATTCAAGGCTTTTTCCCTCTCACTAATCAGCATAGCCAAGAACATCCCCAACAAAAGCAGTAATCTGTTTCATCGAGATTTTCATTTTAGTGGTCATTTCAGATGAAGTAATAGAATATGAATTGCTAATGATATGCACTTAATTCTTTTTTTTTTACTCTCTTTTTTCTAATTGGGAACAAAAGCTGTCAAATTGATGGATCACTTCAACCCTATATATATTTCTCTCTTATTCTGTTTATTATTATTATTTTTTTTTTATTTTTTTATTTTTTTCTTCACTTTGTAATTTAATTTAGGTTGACAATTTTCAATATGGTCTTTTAGCCGATTTTATTGCAAAACCCATTTTTGTTTTTTTAGCCCAAGTGTATGGCATTTACTGATGGCATAGCAGATTGCAGAACATTTTTTGCAGTGCACACTGATGAGCCATCTTGACTCATAGTCATAAGACTAAAAAATGTTAAAAAGTATTTCTGTCAAATGTGAATGTTTTATTTTGTTGAAGCATTTTTCAGTTTTAAAGTAATGTGTATAATATCAGTTTGAAGGCTTTTTGATTGCAACAGGCCTCTTTTCTAGTCTTTATATTTTGGTTTTTATCGGATGCAATGTACATCTTTTCTCATTTTGCATTGTTGAAAGATTAATGAGAGGCACAGATAGTCCATAAAATATACACAATTGATCATAGAAGTCCAAATAAAAAGGATTACAGTCCAAGGAATTAAATTTAAAAAAATTACCCGAAAAATGTCAAGCATTGCCATTTTGAGGCATACATGTTGGAATGTATCATTTACAAAAAGCAAAATACGGAAGTCTGAAGTCTGAAAAAAATACTTATGAATGATTAACTAAACCTAAAATAATGCAATGTACAAGTTTTTGAATATGGAGGTGCATTCTGTCCTGTAATTGGCTAGCACTGCTCAATTACAGCCCACTGCATTTGGGTCTTACATGATAAATTGTTTACATAGGCTACATGTAGCATTATGCCAGAGTTAAAACATAAGTATTCATGTGTTTTCTTTCTGACATTCTGTGGTTTTTTGTTTTTTTTTATGGTTATATTTGTTTCAGTTATGTTTTACATGGTTTTATTGGTCTTAAATCTAATCATTGTGGTATTAAATGTATTCTATAATTTTACTTATTATAAACAAAGAAAAATAATTATTGGCAATCATGTCATAAGATGGTGATGCAATACTGCTGTTTCAAGAAATCAATTTTATTATTCCACTTATCTTCAGTTAATGGTTTGTATATTATAATTTGATGAGACCATTTATTTTTATCAGTTGATAAATATATTCTTTGACACAACATAGTAAGAAACAGTCTTCTTATTTTGGAAGGAAATTCGGCTTCATATTTTCTCCAGAAACATTTCCTTCCTACATTAAAAAAAATTAACATAATATGAAAATCATATGATTATTTTTTACAAGTTTTATTATGGTTCCTTAGTATTGCATGCATAACACACATTATAATATTAATGCATCACCCTCGTATATATTTTATTATGATTGTCCATGCTGCATAGAATAATAGTTTTGTATTTAATACTCGAAGTATTTTATTTATATGATGGATTTTTGAAAGCATCTTCTCTTGCCCTCTCAGTCAGCTTGCCTCCGTTATTTTGATGATTACCAGACTTTTGTGTTTCTTATTTGGCAATACTTTTTAATATCTAAGGTGTGCTTTTCCGCTTTCTTCTATTGAATTTCAACAATTATTTCTGACATCTTTTGCTCTCAATCTTTCTATTTTAGATCCTTTTTGGAACTCTCTCATCGTCCGATCATTCCTACATGGTTCATAATCAGGACCTTTAAAAAAAAGGGCTTGGAAATACAGCTTAACGTTACTGTCATTGCTAAAGCCAGAGTCCCAAGATGATGGTCATGTTTTTCAACAGTATTGGGAATGAGAAAATTGCATGAAGGGAGATAATAAGAATCTGTGCCTACTAAAAATAATATCCTTTCCTTTAAGTTGAAAAAAAAAAATGTCTAACATAGAGGCATTTTGTCCTCATCTTTTCCAATGTGGTTTATGTAATGAAAGTTTCCTTACGACTTTGGAACTATTGACTCATCTGAAAGATTCTCATGAGAACATTCCATCCACAGTAAAGGAAAGTCTCTCATTGGAAATAAGGATTTTGCAAAAGTCCCTTAAGAACCGAAACAAAAATGTAACGTCGAGTGATAAAGTGCACGCAGAACTTTTGGAAATGGATAGTTTTCTTTCGTCACCTCAACAACTATCGAAGTCAGAAGTGATCTTACCTGATGACTTGATTGCTTTACTTGTAGAGGCAAATATTCCCATATCAGAGTTGCAAGGACATTTTGAAGTTGATAAACAAAGTGAATTTGACGATGGCTTGTATTTAGATTCAGATGATGGATGTGTTTCCACGAGTCCAATTAACAAGCAGTGCACTGAGGCAGAGAGTGTAATTTCTGAAGCACGAGAGGATTTTGAAGTCAGCAAATATGACAAAGGCAACGGCACAGATATAGACTCAAATGAGAGATGTGAGTTCACAGTTTCAATAAATGAACAAAGCCCTACAGCAGACGTTCCAATTTCTGATATGCATGAGGATTTTAATGTTAGCAAATGTGAAAATGAAAGCAATAATTTGATACATTCAGATTCAAAGCTGAGAAGTGAATCCACTTCTTCAAAGCATAGACGATGCTTTAGAAGGGGAAATACAAATCAGATTGCGCTTCCACATCCTCCCAGTCATTCTAAACATAATAGATTAGTGAATTGTGATATTTTCTCAGACAGTGATAGCTTTGGTAACTCTTCTGCTTCATGGTATAAGTATAATGGCAAATACTTAGTAGAGTGTGGCATTTGCAAGCAGTGTTTTTCATCCATTTATAAGTTGTCACAGCATTTTATTGATAAACAATGTTCAGCATACAGCTGTCCTTCGTGTCATGAAAGTTTTGGATTTCAAATATTGCTTCTTAAACATGTGGTTATTAAACACATTGAAGACTTCTTAAAAGAAGGGGGTCTTTATAAATGCCTTTATTGCTCTGAGACATTTGATGACAAAACAAAATGTGTGCAACATGTTGCAGGTCATGCTGTGAACAAGCCTTTTGTGTGTAAGGTCTGTCATCATGACTTTCACTCACACGTCATGCTTTTTTCTCATTTAGAACATGCTCACACAGTTGAGAAAGAATTGCACACATCAAAAGCAACATTCGCATCAAATAGTCAGTCTCGTTATCGAGAGTTTTGTCGTACTAAAAGAGTAAAGAAAGCATTGGAAAGGGTGAAAAGACCATCAGAGATCAACTTTGAGTGTAAAACATGTGGTAAAACTTTCCAATGGGAGACAATGTATCTTCGTCATGAACGTGTGCATTCTGGTGTAAGAGCCTTCCAGTGTGAGAAATGCAACAAAAGGTTCAAGGAAAAGAGTAGTCTCAAAAATCATATGAAAGTCCACTTGCCTGACAAACCTTTCAAATGTCCTCTCCCTGACTGTCCTTTTGCTGCACGTCACAAGAGCTCCCTAAAAACCCACATTGATTATCACAGTGGAATAAAGAGGTTTCAGTGTCCACATTGTGGCAAGTCATTTTTCACTTCGTTTAGACTAAAACTTCACATAAAGGCTCTCCACTCTGGTGATAAGGACTTTATGTGTGCAATATGTGGGAAGTGTTTTTCTTTAAAGCCGCTCATGGATTCTCACATGAGGACTCATACACTGGAGAAACCTTTCTCCTGTCCAGTTTGCAATAAGTCATTTGCTGGTCAGAGTAACAGAACAAATCATGTCAGAAAAGTTCATCCCGAATTCAATTTCCAAACGAAGCAAAAACTTCAGCGTGTGCCAGGCATATCTTATCCTGACTAGTAAATTAGTGAAAGAATCCTAATATCAAATGCTCCTTGGTTTTGTATAGAGGCTTATTACTTATTGTACTGTGTATATATGGGCCGCTTGCTTTTGAATTAAACTAAATTATCAACAGGTGTATAGATTTTCAGTAATTAAATTTTGACTATTGTCTGTGTTGCTACATCGGGCTTATACATGTATTAAATATTTTGAATTTTACTTTTACTTTATTTCTCCTTGCTGTGTATAATGAAACATATCTATCAAATGCAAAGTAATTATTTTTCTACATGGCTTATTTTTTTCATTCAAAAAATTAGTGCTCATTTTAGGCCCCCCGGCCAGAATTTTTGCGCATCACTGCAGATCTAGTCAGTCGCTTGAAAATTACAAAAACGTTTTTTCCGAAAACATAATACATCAGAGCTGGGACATGACCCCTATTCATTAAAAACAAATAGCATGGCTCTTTCTAATCAAAAACAGATCTTTGAGATGAAATTTACTCCAATGAACTCCTCTTTAACTCTTTGCAAGCAAGGTTTGGCTAAAAATAAAAATAGCCCCACGGTTTCAGGGGATGTAATTCAATAAATACAATACATTTTTAAAGTTCATTTTAAGTCACAATTTTGAATAATAAGGGAAGAAAAATAATGAAAATATATTAGGTAAATTACAGTGAAACATAACTAAGTGAAAAATATTGCTATTGAACGAAAACTAAAACGCATTACGAAGAATTTTCAAAACTGGGACACCCCTACGTAAAAGCGCTCAAAATTTTCATAATACAGTACTCGCCGGATTCCTGCACGCTCACGGGAGTAACCAATTAGCGTGCAGGAATGTGATGTTGCAGGAATCCAGTGTCGTCAATAGTGAATAGTTAAAAATCGGTAACTGGGCTGCAGAGTGCTGTAATACGTAGTGTGCAGGAATCTGGCTAGCAGGAATCGAGGTACATGGTCCGATGGTAGTGATAACCTAGAGCATATGATTTGTCAATGCTTCATTCTAGGCCTAGGCCAGATCTTTCCCCATTCCCTCCATTCGTAGAACGGGCAAATCAACTAGTTCAATGAAATTGATTAATATTTAATTATAAAACTAATATTACACAATTCATGTCACTTTCTTTTAACGTAAAGCAATTTTTTTTTTTTTTTTGTTGTTCTTTATTTTATTTTGCATTTGGGGTAGGAGGGGCGGGGGGGGGGAGAAGGGGGCTTGTATCAGTTTTGCTTTTTTTTTCTGTATTTTTTTGTTTTTGTTTTTGCGTTTTTTAATTTTTATTTACGCTGCACAAACTCTTGCTTTGCGCTCCAAAACAAAATGCATTGTAACTGTAGTAAAAGTCTGTGAAAATACAACCGTAATGCTTTATGATACCTTTGCAGAGGGTAGACTGGAGCCAGCAGTTCTTTAAGCCTACATGTATTACTAATGAAGTTACCCCTTTTCTCTCCTTCCTTTCCCCCCAAGAAAACCCAAAAACAAAACAAAAACCAACATACATGTATTAATTAAAAGCCAAAATAGAAACACACACTAAAAGAACCAACATAATACAAAACAAACCAACATTCAAACAAGGACCCCCCCCCCCCCACACACACACCTTTTTTTTTTTTTGCCTTTAAAATCTCGTTAAAATCGGTAAACTTTTTTTTTCCCACTGCAAGGAGAAAAATTCCCAAAATCTACGTTCTTTGAAAAACAACAACAAAAAACAAAGAAAATAATAATAATAGCAATAATAATAATAATAATAACAATAATAATAATAATAATAATATAATAATAATAAAAAAAAATAATATAATAATAATAATAATAATAATATACTTATAATAATAACGATGATGATGATGATGACAATAATAATAATAATAATAATAATTATCATAATAATCATAATAGTAATAATAATAATAATAATAATAATAATGATAATAATAATAATAATAATAATAATAGCAATATTAATAATAATCATCATCATAATATAATGATAATAATAATAATAATAATATAATAATAATAATAATAATAATGATAATAATAATAATAATAATATTCAAAATAATGATGATGATGATGATGATGATGATGATGATGATGATGATGATGATACTAATAATAATGATAAAAATAATAATAATGATAATAATAATGATAATAATAATAATATAATAATAATAATAATAATAATGATAATAATAATAATCAAAATAATGATGATGATGATGATGATGATGATGATGATGATGATGATGATGATGATGCTAATAATAATGATAAAAATAATAATAATGATAATAATAATAATAATATAATAATAATAATAATAATAATAATAATAATAATAATAATAATAAT
>JBCJKF010659617.1:0-12592 GCA_039654545.1 Plocamopherus ceylonicus | reverse complement strand
AAAATATTTCAAAATTTTTGATCCTAATTTTAATAACGGATGCTTTAATAAATTTCAAATTGTTTTTATATGATGAAAGGTATAAACGATATGTTTATACCTTTTACGCAAGAATTTTCCTTTTCCTCAAGAATTCTTACACTTCTTTAAATAATATCTTTTAACAATATTTGTTTTAACTAATACCTGTCCCTCTTTTAAAATGTTTCATGCTTGAACGGTTGTTCTGCGCTGCCGTGTTAAAGAGATATTTAAGATGCGACAGTAAATCAAAGTCTGTGAAAATACTTACAGCGAAAGACCAAAGTTCGAACACACAGTTGTAAGAATCACGGCTTTTCTCGCAAAGCGATAGGCAACTGCAGTCGAAGGTGTTTACTAAAAAGTTCTCCGTCTGCGTGCTCGGTTTTATCGCGGAAAATTATTTTTGTGCTCCGTCAGAGCCCGACTTTTAGTCCGCCCTGTGCGCTCAAGAAAACTCCAAAGTCGACTTAAAATTCGCTCAGAGCTGCCCTGCTCGCTCGTGTGTCACGAACGTTATTCTATGATATGCATGTCGTCGGATGCGATAACGTCGGATTAAAGAAGAGTGAACGAATTAAGACTCGCGCAACTTTAATGATTTAAGAGAGGGACCGTAGAAACGCATAGTAATTTTCCAAAGTGCTAGCATTTCTCGATAACACGGACGCGCACACACACACACACACACACACTTGTACACATTTTGCAATTTCACATAATCGTACGTTGCGTCAGTTTTACGCTTAGTTAATCTTATCTATTACGTCAACGGAAGGCCAACGGTCTAAATTATTATTAATTGCGTTCGAGTTGAAAATGCATGGATTATTTTAATCTTACTTTTCAGCTATTTACATATCTTTTCATACTACAAATACTACTCACGATTGCCCATTGAAATTTTATTCTATGTAATCACATAATTAATTCAATAATTCACTTGTTCGTTATAATGTGTTACGTCTTAAAGTTTCAATTATATATTAATTAAGTTTCAACTACTTTTATGCCAAGCGCAACGTAATGCAACTTAAAAGCAAACGCATGATTCAATCTTTTTTCGAGCGCTTTTATTATACTTTTTATTTTTATATAGAGATGATTAAAATATTCTCATTAAAATGCTTGTAATTACTCGATACTCGTGTTATAAAGTGACGATCGAAATCATCGGACACATAATGTATAACAGGATAGAGTCCAATCGCTAATTAGAAACTCGCTTAATGAGAGACGCGATATATGGTGAATTGGAATGCGATACACGAATGAGATATTATCGGTGGCATATTATAGTGATGCGTCGTGTGTTGGTTTATCACAAGGAACAAACGGCGTTTTGTTCGATAATGTCGATCATCGCCGACTTTTGTCCATCATATATTCATGCCGATCAAAATTGATGTTTGAAAAAATTTAGTTATAGACCGATTAATAAACTCGACATATAAACATGAATTACATAAATTACTATTTAAATATGGAAATGTACGAACGTTTATTTAAAATGTAGGATCCGTCTGTCCTCACGTTTCGTACACATATTATTGTTAGATCCACATGAATTATTAAATTACGAATAAAAATATCTAAATGAGGAAATAGTAATTAAAATTCTTTAATTAGCGGAATATTGAAGTTGGATAATTGCGTTGCAATAAGACTTATACGACAATATAATTGCATTTTACAGTTATTATTAGACATAAAGTTTTTATCGTTTATTTCCACGAGGTACTGTCACATCTGGATTGTTATAATAAGTTAATTGCCCTCGTTCCTAAATTGGGTTAATCGTTAATTACTGCATGCTACGCTTTTCATTGACATAGAACGGTTGATCGAACATGATGGTGCAACTAATTGCATTACCATATTCCATATGGCTAAATGTAGCGAGCAGATCAGTATTACTGAACACCCGCGTTATGTTTGTATTTCCTAATGCTGTGATTGATAGGAACGTATGCACTGCTATTTATGCTCGGCAGAGAGAAAAGGGACGAGCTGTGAGATAATTTAAATGAAAACTCTCGATATTTTTGTAATAATGCGTAAAGGAAATCGTTAAAACAACTCTATCGATATTTTATATATGAGCCATATATAATTATCTATTAATCGTTGAAATATAAAATAAATTTTTCCGAACTGGTGAAAGTTATAACGTCATTATAAATTAATAAACATTTGTACAATTATTTATCTGGCTAGCATTCGTGTATTCACCAAAAATTCTATTTAGTTTAAGGAAAAAAAACAAAGCAAGCTTCATTAGATTGCACATATTCATTTTATGCATTTAAAAATAATATTCGGCTACAATTAAGTAAATTTTCACGTCTACTACTAAATTTATTTCCAAGATTCATCGTTTCCCCGCGGTTTCCTGAAAGATTGGTTTTACAAAACATGCGCAATCAACCGATCGGGCGAACCATTATCGAAGAGCAGTTTAATAGGAAACCCAATACCCTTATCGCTGAGAGGTAAACTGATCGAACGTCACAATTGAAATAATACTACGGGCATTTGACACGTAACGATGCGCAATTAAATAACGACCAATGGAATTCTAAAATCTTAATAAACTAAATGAATAGAGTAATTTTAAAATTTAAATTGTGCGATTAGAAAAAGATAAAAAAATGTTATCTATTATACAATTTTATACAGTTTAAGTCAGCAATATCATGTTTAAAGTATATAAATTTTAATTAATATTGATTGTGTATATTCATTTGTTTAATGTTTTATTATGTATTTTCTCGATATATTTGCGTGGGTATGCGCGATATATTTGTAAATGCATCATGTTTAGATTATGAATGATTTAAACGCGAGGCATTGCACAAATCAATCAAATTTAACGTTTGTTATTTTAATAATAGAGTGATTTATGTCACGAAAGTAACATCATTAACATCTACGTAACTAATTAAAAGCTGATTTTTTTGTTGGCGGAAAATGGACGGCGGATATATAGATAGATTGGTATATCATAAGCGACTCTTCAATACTCTCTTCAATACTGTGCAGGTCATGCTGCGGCGTGACCGCTGTTAAATGTTCAATAAGCGAATTGCGGCTCCTATAATGAAGGGAGAATAGCAGTTATTAACCAACTTCCGTATTCGTCGATATTCGCTTCTCGCCATAATCATCTGATATGATAGTTTCCTTTTTTAAAAACTTATTATAAAATATATGTTGTTTCCAACTTTCGTGTAATTTAAAAATCCGACAAGAAAATCCGTTTGATCCCATTGATCGGATCATCCTTTCATTCTTCGAGATTATAATATGGCAAATCGGAGATCCTTAATAATCAAATTTTAAGTTAACTGATATGTTATTTAAAGCTTTTACTTGATATCAAACAATTAAAATTTACATTTATTCAGTGTAGCATAATAAACAACGCAGAAAGAATAAAAATAGGAACATGTATACCAAGTTTTGTCAACATTTATATCAATACAACTGTAAATTATTTAATGTAAAAATTTAATGTAAAAATATAAAACAATGGAACCAAAGCCAAAAGAAAATATTTAGATGGTTCATAAATATGATTAAATATAGCTAAAGCTTCATTTACTAAGATGAAAGAATGTATAATAATTTTAGACTTTCATACATGTCAATTCATTGCATCTCTATAATTTTTTTTTTTTTATTAGTCTCTTTTATAATGCAAATTTTGCATTTCAATCAGAGCTATTTATGTATAGAATGATAGCTATTAACAAACATTTTGGAGTTATTTGCCAAACGTAATTAACAAATATATTGGAATTATTTGCTAAGTGTAAACTTTTCTTGTTTATTTAGAATATTTCTGCAAACAAATATCGTCCAATTGTACAACTTATTGCAAAGTGGTCGCTATATTTGCATAGCTACATTAATTATCATAATATTTTTACAACAAATTATTATCTTTTATCTTTTATTTTTTACTAAGAAAAATTTGATATTTTATAATATTTTATATCAATATATTTTGTTATGTTTTAATAGTTATATCGTTATTATAAAAAAATAACAATAGCATGATAACGATTCAAAAATTGCGCGTGTTTCTTTTAAAGAATAATCATCTATAATTTTATAGCGCGATTTTGAATAAAATAAAATTTTTAAACAATTGTAAACATCATTAAAATTTATTTATTTTCTCTTATAATTTTTTGCACAAAAAAAATTGATCAAAATTGATTTTAAAATGTAGCATTTTTCATCTCTTTTAATTTTGATATTTATATACACAAGTATTATAAAATAACTGATTATACAAAAAGTACAAACATTTGCAATAGCGTTGTATATTGGAAACAGGATTACATGTGATAGCATAACGAAATAGGAAATTACTCTCGAACATTGTTATTAAAGCATATATGCGTTTTACAATTAAGCGCTACCGATCGTAATCATATGTTCTATCGCAGCCGCGCAAGTTACATACACAGTGCACGATGATCCCGTATTTCGATGAAAACTGACTCTATCTCTGCTAACGTGTTCAAGTAGTTATTAACGTAGCTTCGCATGAAATGACAGGATAATTTGTCCCTTTTACCAAAAACGAGATGGCACGATTGCGGACAGGCAAACATAGACGAATAATATAATCCTGCTCGAATGTGTGTGCATTTTCAAAACGTTTCATTACATAAATTATACGATAATTCAATATCTCGCGATTCGATATCTGAAAATTGCTCCATTTCAAAGTTTAAATGATAACAATTCGGCATTGTTTATTAACTGATATCGATTGTATTTCAATTTGTATATTTTTGCAGCAGTTCAGAATTTGGCTTTCATTATTTCTTGGATTAACGTGAATTATTAATAGTAGTGATTAATAATAGAAGCGAGTGGGAACAGGACTTCTACTGATCAAAGTAGTTTAATTTTAAATCTTCCCATAAATATTTTACATGCAAAAATCAATATTTTCAAACGGTACGATAATTGATCTAATTTTTCAACAAATTTTCTATATTTTTATATAATAAATATTCGTGATAGATAGACCTTCTTGTAAGTAAAAATAAAAATATCATGTTATGATTATTAGTCTGTGTTAATCACTTTAACAAATGACTAATGAAATTAATTACACTGGATGATAAATGTTATTTGATCGCGGGCAAATCAAGATATGATACACATAGTCACATATCTCTCGTTTCAAAACTTGGATGATTTATCACTTGCGTATTATATTATGGAATATTATTTGAATCTCATTGGTCTAAAATAGATCTATCCTGAATATTGCCTAAATCCAGCCTGCAGTGATTGTACAAGACCAAATTGAATGGCAAATATATTAATCATATCAAATGAAAATGTACTGAACTTTAGTAAATGTATGATAATATGTAGATTCTTTTGTTTTGTTTATTAAATTTACAATTTTCACACATGTAATAAAAGAAAGCTTTACACAATCAGTTCACTCAGATAACTGTCGATAATAATTTAACTTGGACTTATTTTGGATATCTTAGATATATAAGAATGCAATATAATTATTCGATATAAAGCATATATATTAAAAGAACGGATTAATCAACGACGTGATTATTAATATATAAATATTCAACTAGTTCGCCCTAATTTCCAGCGGATAAATTATATATTGTATATATTAATTCGCATAATTAATTTTTCAATTAATCGGTTTCCGTAAGTATAACCGATCGTTTGCCTAATGATGACGATTATCATCTGCAAGGGCATTTAACTAGTAATTAGCGCGTTGAAGCACGCTCATTATGGTCTATACATTAACAATATACCCACGCTTTGCGTAAATAAGCTTCGACTCTAAAGATAGACAGTGGGCGTGGGCACATCTATATTACTCGATCAGTAACATTTATAATAGAGTATCGCCCCCATATTATGTATAATCTGCTGCAGTCTCTCTATCGGCATTTAACTTGCCGTAAATTCTAAAATGTTGCCGTTAAGCTTTTACGAGACTCGACTTTTTTTTTAAGTAATATTGGCTAAGTAATTCTCTTTAAGAATTTCGTATTAAGTTGTTGATGATACTTTATTTTTTCTTACGTAAAGCAAGCGAGAAGAGAACGAGCTTCTCAACCGAAGCGGTGCTTTTAAGAAAATTATTCCATGCCTTAAAGATATTCTCGTGCAATTGACGGCAACATTATTTTCGATGCTTCCTATTAGTAAGAAGAAAAAGAGCTTTGTGAACTTTGTCTTTAAGACTTTTAATGGAATATATTTTCTCCTATTTTTTAGGCCATATGTACGTACAAAGTACAGGCTATAATTAAATCTCATCTCATGATTATATACATTGATTTTTTTAGTATTTAAATGAAATAAGTAAATAATTTTAAAATATATACATGTAGAAATGTTTGAAAAGAAAAATAAATTTCAATAATTATAAATAACAATTAAAAAAAAAAAAAATTTATGCAAAAAAAAAATAATATTTTATTTTAACGTAATGCAAAATATTATTTTTTCGAGTTTAAAAACAAATATTAAATATAAGTAAATGTCATCGATTTATCTTCGTTGTAATATTTTAACAAAGTGTATAGCTTTAGATTTAAATTAAATCGTTGTAATTTTTATTTAGAACCACATTCTCATGATTTCACATTACACGAGTCTATAATTGCTTTGAATAAAATTACTTCGTTTTAGACTCGATTTTACTCCATCAATCATTCGCAATGTTTATCAAATGTCGATGACGAAAAATTTTGTAATTATTCCACGATGCGAACTCTCTTATTAGAAAAATCGCTTTAAGGTCCTTTCACAAAAATATCATCTTTCCTTTTAATTTGCATCCCGTGTACTACAAGACACGATGGAGTTTTATCGAACTTCTTTGTGATCTTTCCAGTAGCTATCTTGACGGTTGATAAAAAATACCGCACCCTCCTTTTCTGAGGTGAGCTTAGCTCGGCTGTAGATCGTTCGACTGATGACTCAGGACATTAAAGAGTCCTTCAGATAGGTTATCACGGAATGATTTTCCTCGCTTTATCTCGTCCTAGTTTTAAGGATCGGATTTGGATCGGATTATATTGATTGTATTCGCTTTGCGCATAATCCACTATGAACGCGGTATCACGCATTGGAGAGTAATAATAGAATTAGCGCTTCGGAATGATCAACTTGCTAATGTAATTAACGTTAATGTTCGCAAAACGATTCTGAGAATATTCCAATGAATATTTTACTGAAAAATTTATTTTTATATCTCTTTAATTGTCATACGCGATAACACTGTATCATTATTAATTCATATGCGCGCATACTAATCCGACTGCCATTTAATTGCCGCTGCGGATTTATTTTCATTGATATTCGTGGCAAATATATCAACAGCACGCGATCTTTAGAATAGTAAAAAATTAAATTACACGATATCGATTTCTCTCCATCCTCTCCCAATTATATCTAAGGTAAGACTATTTTATGATAAATCCAAAAAATGCACGGTTTAATTGTTGGAGATAAAATATATATAAAAAAATATACAGCAAGCATTGATTTATCAGCTACAAACATGATTATTCATAAGCTTTTGTCGTATTTTCTGATTGCAAGATTAAAAAAAAAAAAAATTTTTTTTTTTCTGGTAAACATCCATTCCCTCGTTTTTTGCTTTGCGCGATTTTTCCCTCCATAATGCGCGTTTTAAGTTCCCTCTCTGAGATGGAAGATTGAACGACTCCTCCTCAGTATCGATCCACTACCTTGGCTTCGGACCGCATTGTCATATACCGGGTGTGCATGCGGGAGCGGCCGTATCTGGGAGCTTACGCCATTCCCGCCGGTTGTAGATATCGCGATATGGGAAAATTGAAATTTTACGACGACACCACGGACGATTGTATGTGCCCTCTGCAGAGAACGTATGTTCCACGGGACGGGAGATACCCTTATCCCTCCGTTGAAATTCGTTTCCTGACATTGGTTTGAACTTTCGTGCTCGTCCTTACTTGCACTGCACGTGCGAGCGAAATGGCTATTGTATTCTTCTACGTATACGGCATCCTCACGAGCATTTTTCACTTGATTTTTGATGCGCATAGGTCGACGATTTGCAAAAAGCAAGCGGCTGATTCGATTCTGCGAGAAAAGTATCTTTCGATCGTGGAACTTTATCCAAAGACGCCGTTTCTAGCCGGTAAAGTTAAAATATGTACTAGAAACTTATTCCGAGACACACATACATATACATCCAATACAAGCAAAATTCCTATTTTGCATAATTTTAGTTTAATTTTTAAATTAAAATGTGACTTCTCGAAAAACTTTTTGAACCTACAATCATTTTTTTTTTATTTGTTTTTGACTTTATATACCAGAAACTTTTATTTTCCTTGTTTGCATAAATATAAATGGAAATTGAAAAGTGGTGTCGTGTTAGATTCAACAGTTAATTCATGCCGTTTAAAAGCAGACTTTTAAATTTCTCTGGAAAAACGTTTGATTATCTTGTACATAAGTGTAGTCCGTAAAACTAAGATACAATCTCGCGCTTCCGTAAAGATTTGCCTCTAGTTAAGGAGCAAGAGTTGCGCTGTCAGCGACCAGTAATGTAAAAAATAGTGGACACGTATTATCATCAGACCGTACGTCATCGATTGCCCTTTTTCTTCACTCAATTTTCGCGCAGGCGCACGTTAATCTCTTAAGAATGATAAACAAGATTAAACAATTTATTTTATGGATATGTACAGGATATGGATGTATATTTCTGTATGCAATATTATTGGACATTTGAAACCCCATTCAGTAAACTGTTACAACAAATTATATAATTATATAAAGACCATGCGCGATGAGTTTGTCCCTTGATTGTTGTTATATAGCAATTATAACGTCACAATTTAATTATAGTAATATGTTGCAGTTCATAGAACAATAATTGCTGCTAATTTCAATGCTTCTACAAAGCGTTATATGTCATATATGACTTGGAAAATGTTTCAATATTATTTGCGTAAAGATATTAGCGTAAACAGATATGCATAGACTTTTCATGTGTATTTTTTTATACGTTCTTTTAAGCAAGCCATCATTCTATCAGAAAAAAAAAATGAAAGAAACTGGGATATATATAAATTCAGCAAATAGTCGACAAAGCAAGACTAATTAATGCAACGCCGACAGTGGCGTTGTATGATGTCTTATATATACAAACAGTTTCTCACGGCATATGAGCAAAATAACTACTTAACGATCTAGCTGCCTGCCTATGAGGCTAAGCATGATGGAAAAGTTAGGTACCTCAGTGAAAACGAGGTACGCTTCTATCGTAAAGCCGCCTTAACAAATGCCACGTACAAAACTTTTCCTCCCTTCGTTGCGAGCTTCGTGTACACGGCCATTTTCCGAGAGAGGAAACTTCATGTTATCTTGACTTCGCCGCTGACCTCGATACACACTACCTGCTCGGCCCCAGAATCGGCGCCCGCGTCGTAAAGAATACAATTAAACTTGTAAAATTTGCTTTAAAACAATTTAACGAGCGCTCGTAACATTAAACATTGAAACCAACGGTTTCCTGCTCACCTGTGACTTGAAACTCTGATTTTATCGAAATAGATAGCTTCAATCGATGACGATAGAGAGAAAGTTATCGAGCACGAGTTGTTGAAAATCTCTTTTATACTTTATTTCGCGTTTCCCTTATCGAAAAACGATTAATTTTTTGAATTAAAAAATCATATTATTTTCTACACATTATACTCTGCATTATTTTATACATTTAATTAATTTTATTAAAAGAAAAAATAAAGATACAATTTTTTGCCTTTTTTTATTTATAAATAAAAACAGATTGTATCTGTGTAATTTGTTAATTTAACAATTTCATGAAAATTAAATGTATTAAAAATACACATGAGAACTCGATATATTGTATATTAAATATTAATAGCAATAACGTGCAATCTATAATATATTGCTCAATAAAAAGTATATAAAAAAAAGAGCGAATAAATAATTAATATGTTTTTGTGTGAAATTGCCACGGTATAAGGCTGAAAAAGAGCATTAAGGTGAGTACAAAAAACGTACATTAATGTTGCATTATGTGCTGAAAATCCGCGGCAATATACTTACCACAAAAATCTTTGTTTATAAAAGTATAGAAATTAATAATAATTTGTATGGCTTTTGATAAATTGTGTGGAAGTCCCGGAATGTGCACAAAACGTTACAAATACTGAAGTTAAATAAATTAAAGCTTTTAATAAGTAAAAGATTATCGCGCGCTACTCACACAAATATAAAAATGCACGCCATGTACGCCTATCGTAAAATGCAAAACGCATAGTCGCTATGATTATGAGATCGTGTGGACTCCGAATATTGATGATGAGCGCATTGCCGGAGCGCATCGCGGTGATTGATATCGCAAACATTTGCCAGCATTCTTCAGCAGTTACGCCGTGGCGGCTTGCTCGGTCAAAATGTGTCGGATTAATCTTGCCCCGCAAGATTAATGGGTATTTAACATTTAGCCCGAGTTTCCCGCGAATTTCCATGGCGCCGGTGATATATTCGACTTTACGTTAGCGGTATTTATGTATGTGTGTGTGTGTATGTGTGTAAAGCCCTCACCGTCAAACTTTTTTAACGAGGCGCGCGCGCCAGCCAGGACGGCGGCGAGTTTAGCGGAAGTTGTCCTTAAGCAGGTCGTGACGCGAACGAAATTTGCAAGCTCGACAGCGGATGAAAACTGCGGCATCAATTACCCGTTGTTGAAAATGTCCGCGACGCGGAACGAAATTTCGCGGACAGCGAACAGGCAGCGTCGGGACGCCCTGCGGTATCAATTACGCACCGTTAAAACTGTCACACGGTGACGAGTGACCGGGTAATTGAAAAGTTTGTCCCTTAAAACGCTAAAGCGCGACCTGGCGCGGTGAAATATCGCGGCCGAGTCAGTTTGAATCACGTTTGCATCTGCGATTCGTCAAAATGTTAACGCACCCGTGCGCATTTCGTTGCCGATAAAAATACGATTAAAAGCCGGCTCTCAACCCGCGTTACGTCGCCCGATTTTATGCACATTACGACTGATTGTGTTGCGGGATGAAATATATTTAATTGCGCGATGATATACTTACTACTTAATATCGCAACTATGAATTAGCAGTTAAATCGTGCACAATGAACGCAGCTATGTTACGCTGATGAAAAGAACTATTCGTTTTTTTTTAAATAATACACGCGATAGCGCAGTAAATTGGCGGATAAAATTAATACGGCATTTCGATATTTTATTAAGATTAGAGGCATCAATAATTATCTCGTTATTAAAAATATTGTTAAAAAGAAATTAATTTTTTGTCTAAATAAAAACATTAGTCTCATCGCACATTTATTTTTTAGATATAAGATTCAAAAATTTTCTGGTGCTGTCAAGCTCGTTCACGATAAATGTATTATTCAAAATTACATATCAAATTTATTCTTTTATGTAAATACATGGATTGCGAGGGAAATTGTTTGCACGGGCAATCCAATAAATAAAAATGAAGGATTTTAGCATCCATCGCGACGAACGACCAAGAAAAAATATATATGAAGAAATATGAGACGTAACGAGGCAGTTGAGAAATTTTAATGGTTGAGATAAAACACGCCGCGGCGCAAAATAGATAATCGCCAAGCGCATGAAACGCATCGGAGCGCCGTAAAGTACAATGAATACTCGCGATCAGATTGCTAATGACAAAAAGTCCGACAATGCGAAATTCGTTGCTTGCCGTTGCGCTGCATATATTCCGCGTCCGAGAATCGCGTTTATTACTAACCCCGGGGTTGGGTTTATCAATGCGATTTTCCGCGCACGGTTACTTGTGCGCAGGCGAATATCGCTTCGCACAATGTTCCGCTCGAGAAGGACAAGCAGATTACGATGTTGAATCAATGATACGCGAGACAAGCATCACGTTCGCTACCATTACGAAATGAAAGAATAAGTATGTATTTAATATAATTTTTCGTCACATTTTTAACTATCATCGATAAATTTTCTCTCGCAAAAATCATAGTGTTGAGTATTAAATCTGCGAATATTCCATAATCATAATTAAATGAAATAAATTTAATGTCAATAATTTGGTATGTATTTTCGAAGTTTATTACAATAATATTTTGCGCTCAATTTTATCGACATAATTTAATTGAAAAATGATTTTTAAGAAGCTTATAATGTAAAATTTATATGTAGATATTATTTATATACATACATATTAATAATAAAAATAGCAAGAAAAAAACATGTATTTAAATATTTATTGACGAAAAATCAATTTATTTTAAAAAATTCGTGCCGATTGAAACATCATACAATTTTGATATAAAATGGGTTTTTTATTCATCGGAATTAGTATAAGTGAGTCACTCTTCAAAAAGCATTTTAATGTACGTAAATCTCATATTTATCACTAAAACGCCTGATGGAGTTTATCGATGCGATTTCGTGCCGTGCTTCCAATGACGCGCGTATCACCCTCTGCGGTTTTAGCTGGCTGAG
>JBCJKF010659506.1:987-12592 GCA_039654545.1 Plocamopherus ceylonicus | reverse complement strand
TTCAGAGAGAGCCCTTCATGATAAACAGTAACAACAACACAGCCAGGCCTACATCACATTCCAGCGGCAGGCTCGTCTCACGTGAACGTGGGCTAGCGTGGCAGGCTACGGCAGCCTCGTACACAGCGAAACTAGGTCAGAGGTTGCTTTCAGGAGGTCACCGGCGGGTCAGTGTAATGAGTGTTAAAGCCAATACATCGGCATTATCATGATTTAACTCTTTGACCACAATTTGCCTATATATTGTTGTGATGAGCACATGCCAAAGGTGAAATTGTCAAGAAAGAGTTATTATGACTCCGAGTAGGCTATACATGGCTAACTCACTCCTTTCTCTCTAAGGAACGAACCATCATCAGCATGTACGTTCTGTGATCATAATTAAGCTATAAAAGACATCTTTCTTCAATGCATTATCCTGAACCACATTTGATTGTTCTTTTATAATGAACAAAACCTTTATGATTTATTCAGAAATGTTGGACCAAATAAAATTCTGGGTTTTCTTAAGCTCATAAATTAAATGCTTTTAATAAACTGTACATATACCAATTTTACAAATTATACAACTTTTTTTATCATTGTATTATAAACAAGTTTAATAATCCTACAATTTAATTACTCCAAATAGAAAGCCCTGAGATCATCCAAGAAGGATACACTGGGCTATATCTCAAACAAACAAACAAACAAAAAAATATGTATCTATCTAAATTTTGATACATCCATGGAGCGTGGATAGCTCAGCGATTTGGGTTCAATTAACCAAATGTCTGGGTTCAGTGACAGAGGTCAGAGATGTTGGCTTGAATTTAAATCTGCACTATTCAGGTTTTGTTCCACCACCTTGTGCTGTAGTAGGGAGGATGAGTGAGTGTCTAGTCCCATCTGAGGCAGACAAAAAACTGGGAGGTCCTATGAGCCTTAGCGAATGTAGAAGAATCCTCTGTGATCAAAACCGAAAAGAGCAGGCCATAGTGGCTAAATTCAATTCCTACCAAAATAGTCCTTTTGGTTTTCTTACATCCCCACAATCTCTTGCAGCCCAGACTTACTGATCGGTTCTTTACTCTGATTTGATTTGAAGTAGAAGATGCAAAAATCTGGGGGAGGGGAATGTTGCTGGCATCATTTTAGCTCAGACGTAGCAATAAATATTGCTACAAGATTGTCAACTCCCATAGAAAAA
Organism: Plocamopherus ceylonicus; assembly: GCA_039654545.1. NCBI lineage: Eukaryota > Metazoa > Mollusca > Gastropoda > Nudibranchia > Polyceridae > Plocamopherus > Plocamopherus ceylonicus. The sequence continues at coordinate 11,403 of JBCJKF010659506.1, read as the reverse complement.
GCTGCTACTTTAACTTCTTTGTATCTATCAATCTTTGTATTGACAGCAAAGCACCCTTGACGGACAGCTGTTTATGATCAAACATCTTCTCATCCTACGTGAACAAATTGCCCCGTTCCAGGCTGATTTCTCTATCAGAGAAACTCACCTTGACTTCAGTAAATTGAAAGGTAGGTCATTTGACATCATATCCTTCAGCTCTTTTCCTCTCTCATTAGTTGTAAACCTGTATTTTTTTTTTTTAAAGAGTGTTTCCGTTTCTTTGGTTTTGCATTATTTATTCCTCTAGTTTGCTGTACTAAGTTCAGAAAATGTTCATAAGCTAGATTGAACATAGTGACAATAAATTTGATTTTTATTTGAATTTTTACCCGAGTTTATTTTGTTTTGTTTCGTTTAAGCTTGTCTCATGTTTAAAAATAGTTATTTATTTTTTAGTAGCTTGCTTTCATATCTCATATGGTTTATCTAACGCCCAGCCGTTGATACCCTGTCCTTGTATCTATTGTCATCAGTGTTTAGCGCAAGCCAGGCTTCTTCAGAGATTTTAAACAATTACCTTGCTGAATTTGCCCAATCATTTTTATTAACAAAGACAATTTTTAAGTTGTTTTTTTTGTTTGTTTTGTTTTTGTTTTTTGTTTTTTTTGTTACTGGGTAGGAAGCTGAAATTAATCAATATCTTCTGTAAGATTTGTTATGTGTTTTGACTTTGAATTATGAATTTTTGAATTTTTATAAAAGTTAATTAGGGGGGAACAACCGTGGATAAATAAAAAAAAAAAAAATGGTCAAATGTTCCTAGTTGGGTATCTGAAGGAGATAAGTAATGTAAATGTTTTTTTCATCTTGTTGCGGAGTTTCTACAAACTACTGATACTTATTGTATCTATATCGTAGTGACGCCGAAGCCGTGTCAAATTGGCTTCTAGTATGCTTTCCTTTGCATTTTCATTAATAAAATTTATTGCTAAATTTTTTAGGTAAATAAATAAATAGAATTCCCTTTGGCCTGCATGATTTGGCTTTACAATTATATCTCAATAAATGCGAGTGATGATTGAGTAGTTAAACGAGTTCCATGTATCCGTCCTATTTGAACAATCAACCAACCTTGACCTTTGGTATGTGTATAGTATAGGAATATAACGACTTGAACAATATATTGCCTGTATATTTATGATATTGAAGGCTACATAATACCATGTTCTTCATTTGTTTTATTGATATTATAAATTTTATCCATGCTTTAAAAGAAATTCACAATTTATCAATAAAATTGACAATTGAACTTCAAATTTCAGAAGGAGAAAGATTTAAGTATCTACAAATGCAATTTAATTTTTCAAATGACAAAGCTTACTTTCATGTAGTGAAGATGAAGAGAAAACTTTTTGCCCACTCAAATCTCAACCGTAACAAATGTGATCATTGAAAGTCATAAATGTTGCTGTCAATTTTTAATTTTTTATGGTGCATAGAATAAACTATGAGAGTTACTTGCTGTGTTTTACTTTTTGGGGGGATTTTTATCCTTTAAAAAAAAATTGAGTGTAGGAGGTATTTTTCAATATTCAATGGTGACATATGCTTTATAATGAAACAACAATTGTCTGTTTTGTCTTGTAGAAAACAAAACATTTTAAATGTAGCTGGTCATCCTTCATGATAAAGCCTTTCTTTTTTGTTTGTGTGTTTTTGGTTTTCCATTCTTTTCTCTTGCCTCGTCTGACAACTTTCTTCAAAATTTTATTAATTCAGTGTATTGTAATATTGGATGAATAAGAAATGTATTGTTGTTTCCTCTATTTTTGTATTTTGTTATGATTTTTTTTATCATTTTCATTCTGTCAAAAGAGAAAAAACTAGAACACTAAATCCAATCCACTTATTTCTTCCTCTTTGTGGTCATTTTATTTTTCAATGATTCTTCTTTTGAATTCAAACTATGTTTCTGTTTTAGCTTATTGCTCTCCCTTCGAAATCATGAAGCTGTTTCTATGTGCTTTTTTCCCCCTTTCTCCTCCTTGCTTTGCTGTCTTTCCATGATTCAACTCTCCCTTATCCTGGCTCTTGTTTCCATCATCTTCTATGTATCTGTTGGTGTTTCTATGCAAATATTTGTGGCATTTTGCTCACAAGTCTTCCTCTAGGCTAAGTTTGTGTGTACATTGCCTTGTGCTGTTATCCTTTACTTGATTATGCTTCACTTTAATTTTGTTTTGGGGTTCAGTGGTTCAATGGTAGAGCGTCTGACCTTTAGAGACCATGCGGTCGTGGGTTCGATTCCTGCCACTGAACATCTGTGGTTTTTCCTTTTAAGCAAGAAAATTTTCTCCAATCGCTTCACTCGGCCCAGGTATTCAATTGGTTGCTGGCTACAGGCTGGTACTGTTGCACTGAATGAGCTGCGCTTTAATGTATGCCTTCAGGGTGGGAAAGTCAGGTTGGGTCTGGGGAGCGCATGGCTGCTAGGGGAAAATTGTTTTGTACAGCTCTTTGAGGATGGGATATATATAACGGCAAAAAACAAGTGCTTTGTGAATGCAATCATTTATATATTAATTTTTGTTTCATTTCCACCATCCCTGTGGGTGTTACCATGCTGTCTTTGACATCATATTGTCAAGACTCTTCATGGGCTGTCTTTCCTGAAGAGATTTTGTTTACCTTTGGGTCATACCCACGGTGTGTCAGTTTTAGAAATAGCCAGGGTAAAAATGGATCCTCCTCCCCACTCCATAGAGACCCCCCCCCCCCTCATCCTTCCCCACCCCAAAGAGATCCCCTCTCCTCCCTCCCCACTCCATAGAGAACCCCCCTCTTTCCTCCCAACCCAATAGAGATCCCCCTTTACCCCCATCATATTACATTGAAAAAAAAAATTATATATAGATATATACACATGTATAATATTTTTTGTTAATCTTCATGTGTTTTATTTTGATGGGGTTTTTTTTTCTTTTCCATTCAATATAACAAATCGCTTCTCTGCATTTGGCTTCCTTAACCTGAAGTGATTAACCCTATGTCATCCTGAACTCTGCCCTGCCTCGTTCCCACCCCAATCCCCCTCCTCACAGATCTTGCCGGCTTATCCGAGGGCCATCGCGGTTTACACGCGGTAGTAGGTAGGGAGCTTCTTTTGCTCTTTTCAATTGGCATGCGCTGCTGTTGTTGGTTGGTTGGTTGGTTGGTCTTTGTGTGTTTTGTAGTAGTCTGTAGACACAGCTAGTTAGTGTACTACTCCACTCAACCACTTGCTCAGTGTTTCTTCTATGTTGTGTTTCAATATATAATAATGCTTTTGTGCTGGATGTAAATATATTGTTATTATCTATGCGTATTGTGCTGTACCTTTCTGGCATTTGTTTCCCCTTGTGTACAAGCTCTACCGCCTCAAGGCAAAGCGACGTATCTGACAAAATTCGATTTTTTTTTACATATCTTTTATTTTTTACTACACTTTTGCCTTTTAATGCTTGTTAAATCTTGCTGTATTATTTTTGGGCAAAGGCTTGTAAAAATGTATGTGTGTGTAAGTGAAAAAAATATTTTTCAAAGCAGGAAGCAGATGTAAATGAGGAAATGACTGCTTACAATTTTGACATCCACTTTATTAAGTGATTTGTTTTTTTGTTTTTTGGATTTTTTTTTTATCATGTAAAAAGTAGATACGTCGCACTGCCTTGGAATGGCAGATAAACTGCCATGCCTGCTTTAAGGATGGTGATGGGTGATTGGTTAAGCACACATTTGCAAGTAGATAGCGTTATGGGTAGTGTCCTCAAAAACAAATGTACGGTATATTTAGATACTTTTTCTTTTCCTTTTTTTTTATCATTCAGTGTCAGAATTGCTACAATTTAAGAAGAAGAGAAAAAAAAAGGTTTTTAGCTTTGCAAGTCTCTCAAAGCAGAAAAGCCCTTTGATCATGGATCTCTTTTTCTTTAAGGCATCCAGGAATCACCAGTACAGGAAGATGTAATATATCGGGTGGCCCAAAAAAAACTTCTCCAACTTTGAGAGCTTACTATATCATTGTAACTGTAATTTGTAGAATGCTTTGGGACACTACGAAATAAATTAATTGTCTACAATGTGTTAAAATTTGAACCTGATTCATTCAATGGTTGAAAAGTTATGAGAAATACAATAGATGGATGTCAATGTGCACGATATCACTGAAATATTGGGTAGCCCAAATGAAAATGACCAAACTTCTCCAACTTTGAAAATTTACTACATCATTGTCTCCGTTTGATTTTTTTTTTAGCTTTCAAACATTACGAAATCAGTCAATTCGCTACAATGACTGAAAATTTGAGCATGATTGATTCAAGGGTTTTCAAATTATATGATATACAATAGAGTGAGGTCGCATTGCACCATAATTTGGAAATCGGATGTGGGAAGCCTCATTGGAAAAGTCTAACGACATAAGAAAAGGAGAGGTGGTTGCAATCATGCTTTGCCACCGATGTTCGTCTATAATTTAGTGAAAACGATATCATACTAGACAAAATTGTACTGAACATTCTCCCTCAAACGAATCTTGTCTGCTAGATTTATCAAGCCGAGCTGTGTCAGTCTTGACTTCACACTCTTTCAAGTATCTGAGTTCTAGTTAAGGCTTCGATCTAGATCTTGTTTTAGGTCATTTCTTAGACTTGATCTATCTAGTTCAAGTTCTGCGAGTAACAGTATTTGTAGGTCACAATCTACATCTTGATCTAGATGTAGTTCTACTGCAGATCTATCTGTTTCTAGATCTATAGCCTTTTGCTTTGATTATCAAGATTTTACTCCCTAAAACTGACACTAAGAGGGCTTACGAATTGTTAGGGTAAGCTTATGCGGGGAAATGCTGTCTGATATTGTCTCAACAATGGTATGCTTGAATAAAATCCTATTGTAAACGTTCTATGGTACCAATCGTCTGAAATTTTGCTAGTCAGTACAAAATTGATTGTTTTATAGGGCTGCCAATTTATAAGCGACTCACTTTTGTGGTGGCAACGTTATTATCTTTTTAAGTTGGAGACGTTTTTTCTGGGCCACCCTATATATATTTGATTTTGTTGCCAAACTGAGGCCTTACTTAAGTATTTTATGTAAAAAAGAGGCAAATTCTATTTTGAAATGTGTTTAGAATACAACTTGACCTCATGAATATTCTCAGCATATTTATAAACTTACCAGTTCAACCCAAAGGGCAATGTTATTTAGAGGCTATGTGTAAATGTTTCCATACTCTGAAATTTTGGAACAGACCATAGCATTGTTGTATTGTGTTGTCTGTGGTCATCACTTCACCTATTAGATTTATGGGGTATCAGTCCTCACTACTTGCACAGAATTGTAAATAAAACAAAAATTCATATTGAGCTCTCCACTATGGCTTTTCATCATTATTGCACAAAATTGGGATCATCTATTACTCTTCTATTGGCTAAGTTTTTCTCAAGAAAAGAAAATGTAAATCAAGGTGTGGGTTTGCTGATTAACTTTGTATTTTTACAATGTATGACCATGAATACTTTTTTATTCTTCTTTTATTTATAACCTAATGAACACATATTTTTATTTGTAATTTGAGATAAGATGCAGCATACTATTGATTGAAGCATATTTCATAATTTTTGTATTTGTAATTTGAGATTAGATGCAGTGTACTATAAAAGGATATTTCAACATTTTTGTCGTGGATGTAGATTGCATTCACTTTCGTCTTATGGTTTTGGGATAATTTGAACCTTGGCACAAGCCCTTTTTTTTTAAAGCTCTCCAGTTACTTTGATTTTTTTTACTTTGTCGCTTTTATTTTCTTTTTCTTTTTTTTTATTTGAAGGATGGGGGGTATGGGGGCTGGAAGGATTCGTTCATTATAAAATGTTTATTTTATATTTATGTGGAGATAGAAAATCTTTGTCCAAGAATGAAACCACTCACTGAAAAGCAGGGGGAATCTTATGTTGGTGACATGTTCTTTTTTAAGAGGGGTATCTTACCCGTATCTTATCTTATCTTATCTTACCCGGTAAAAACATCAAATACTGATTTCTTTTAGCCTTAAAGGCAAATAAAAGTATTATTTTGAAATGTCAGGCTCTAATGCCAAAATTGCCACTATAATGTAATGTATAGTCCCAGCTCATAGTGCCTCTTGTTAAATCATAGTTTTGGCTTTCTTCTTGCTTTTCACCGTGTTACAAATCTGGCAATATACATATGAACTATACTGTTACTAAAAAACCCAAAAGAACCCCCCCAAAAAACAACCTTTTAAGCCCATTCTCTTATAGGGTCAGAGCTTATCCTGGTTTCCCTTGCATGAAAAGGACAAAATTTAGTCTATCATCTTCTGAATGGGACGCTCGTCTGTTGCAGAATACTTGTACCTATGAAATTCACATGTACTTATTTTTTTATCAATCACAATACACATAGTCAAATTTCTGAAAACTTATAAACAAATGTGGACCTGGGCTCTATTTATGTCAGCCAACTGCACAAGAGTTTGGGACTTGTTGATTGACGTGAATGCTGTTACTCTTGATTAGTTTATAACACTTTGTGAGTAGATGCTGCTGGTAGGTTTCACTTCTTACTTTTTGTTTTGAAAGTGAGAACACATTCGCCATGACAAGATAAATAATAATTGTAATAATAATGATGTTGCTGTTGGTTTTACTTGCACTTTTTGTAGGCGCCGCTGGTACGTCTCCTCCCTTTCTTCCTTTCTTTTTAGGCTGCCTGCTTTTTCTTCTTCTCATTTGAAGAACCCTTTGCTTATGGTGGTAGTATGGATAGGGTTCAGTCGACCAGCCATTCAAATTTAAATCCGTCATGTTATTATCCTGACTAAGATTTATGGTGGGGACTCCAAGGTACTTGCTTTCAAAGGGAATGGGCATCTTGATAGAGGTTCACAAATTTGGCTTGAGTGTGGTTGGAGTTGAGTAGTACCTGCTCCTTTTTTTTCTTTTTTCTTTTTTTCTTTTTTTTTCCTTTTTTTTTTTTTTTTAAAGGATGGATGCCAGAATCTACTTTTTGAATTATGATGTGATGTGGCATTACTAAAACTGCTTGTCTGATTTTTTTTTTCATTTTTGGAAACATGGATCCGTCAAAATAATGTTAATATAATCTACTGTTGGTGCCATTGCTGTTTACTTTAATGTTTATTCATTTTACTTCAATTTAAGGAAAATATGTCCCTGAACTTTGCAATAGGGTCCTCATTTCAAATTCTTTCCTTTTTAAATTTTCTTTTTAATCATGTTTCTTAAGTCATTCAGTTTTCGTCCTTTAAATTCAACAAGACGTTGATTATATTCAACAAAACATTTAATATTGATGCGTGTATCTTTCAATAAGCTATCAAGGTCAGTAGGCAAAGGACAGATTTTAGGAGTTTTGAAAGTGAAAAATAGAAATGAGAGAAATCTTGTTTTCTTGAGCCCACAAATTTCATTTGACCAATCATAATGCATCTTTTTGTAAGCTCATTTCTCTGTATAAATTTATAAAAACCCACTGGTCTTTGTGACTTTTATACCTCGTTCTGCTTCTGGCTATGGGGTTGGAGTTTGCAAACTATATTCTCTCTTTCTTGTTAGTCATGTCCTTCTTTTCGCATTTTAGTAAGTTCATATTAGCAATGCTTGCATCCCAGTAGGTTCTTTGGAGCAGTGGATGTCTTTTTTTCTGACCAACCTGGGTTTTTTGACCGTACAGTAAATTTCATTGAATTTTTTTCTTCTCTTTTTTTTTTTTTTTTAGATTGATAAACGTTTATTGAGAAAGAATTAAAAGAAAAAAATGTACTGTGTCCTTTTTAGAGATTTCAAGTTTTATTTTAAGAAAATTTGGATAATGTCATGCCTTTAAACTTAAATGTAAATTGACATATTATTATGATGTTGAGATTTGCCCCAGAATCAACTCCTGTCTTGCTTACAATCCTACTATAACTAACACATCAATTTCGCTAACATTTGGTTTTTGCTTTTGTTCCTTTTTGACATTTTGATGTATTATGTAGTGCCATCATTTGTGCATTTTCATTTCCTCTCTTCACATCCATTTCTATTACTTTTACTCTCGTATGATTTAGGACAATTTTTTTTATTATCTTTAGAGTTTGAAATTTAGATGGAAAGTCAGTATTTACATCAAAAAGATGAATACATATTGTTGGAGTCATTCGTTGAAAGTTTTCACTTAAAATTTTGGGATTTCACTTCTTCACACCAGTATTATCTGTATTGAAAGATACTCATCTCGTTTTTATAAAAATGAGAAGGGTGGATAGGAATATGCAGACACAGTTTTATCCCTGATAAAAAAGATGTGTGTGACCCTCAATAAAGTTTACTTCTGTGTGAAAAAGCAAAAATCTGAAAATTTGTAGTTATATGAATATAGATTGACACCGACCATATAATATGGATCAAATGAATTGTCTTGTTGATTTAGATTCAGACTGCATTACCCAACAACTATGTCACCATTGTCTTATTAAAGATGCTAGATAATCCACAATGTTACTGTTACCCTAGATTATTTTAATCAGTAAATTAAATTCAGCATGATAATATTCCACTCTGAAGACAGAAATAAGTATGAGGCAAGGGGCTTGATTATAGCACGATGAAATAGATCTGTTGCATTAGATCTTGACAATTTCAATGAGCCAACAAACATAGGGAAGAATTTTTTATAGAAAAACGAGAAAGAGAAATTTGGATTTACTAAGACTGGCACTGAATCGCCTTGCCCACGAATAGAAGAACGTTCTTACTGACCAAGCCAATACACTAGGGACTATTAAGTCAATACACTGAACACATACTTTTTACCATTTGTATTTATATGAAGCAAATATGTGGATCTACTACTTGCTGATAACGTGACAATTCTGTTGCCACAATCTGAGACAAGTTTAGCCCAACTGGCTCTTGCAGGTGTGTCCTGTGCCCAGCAACATGTTGGAGTGATCCAGTGCCTGTTGAAGGCATGAACAATTGAGTATGCTATGATGTCCTTTGATGTGCAGTTCAGCGATTCTCAGGTCACAAGAAAACTACATTGTCATGTAGTTCTTCTGTGGGAGAAGAACAATGAGCCAAGGAACTGGATGCATTCCACCCTGACTGTCTGATGAATGTGCTAGGCATCTCATGACAAGACAAAATAAACAATAAGTATTAACATGATGATGATGATGGCGTCGCACTTCCAGGGAAAATTTATTACCGGTATTAGAAAGAGTTAGATGAAGGGGGTTCAGGCATTTTTGTGAGAATGGATGAAAATAGAATATCAAGAAACGTTCAGACCTTGAAACCACCTTTGCTGTAGAAGAAGAGGAAGACTAAGGCTTTCAAGGAGAGAGAGGCTGTATGCTGTTACTTTGATGTGGTTTGTTATAGTGTGAAGCAGACGAGGCAGCTCTCAAGTGTAATGGAGTTACATGCATATTTCGTCATATGATCAACACAGGATGTTTTAGGTCTATTTCCTCCTGTTTTTACAAGTACATGTAGGGTCCGGGATAAAAAATGTGACATGTCTCATACTTTTTTACCTTTAAACTCTTTTTATTGCTTTTTTGAAATTCTTAAACATAAAGGCTAAAATAATGTTGGTTACCAAGTTAAATAAAAATGATGTTGTTTGATGAGTTGGGTTTTTTTATGCTTGTGTATTATTATTTTATTTCTTGAACAATCCCTTTTTCAAAATCATCCAAAAAATGTATTGACTGATCCAATTTTAATGCTTCTCTTTGTGTCTTATTTTATTTTATATTTCTCTGTATACCGTTTTTTTTTTCTTTAAACAAATTCATCTGTTTGTATTTAAACCTAAACACCATGTATGCGTATTCTTTACTTTTTAAATATATTTTTAGTTAAATTTTCTTTTTCCCCAAAGGGCAAATATATGCTTTAAAAACTTTTGCCACATTCTACTGATTCCAACTCTAACAGTGCCAATTGTCAAGTTTTCTTGAAATTGTGTGAATCGGCTCAAGGATTGGTTTCCCTTACCTCTTAACTCCCTAGTTTTGTCTGCAACTTTCTTTACTTTTACGCTGTATCATCATTGGCAGCCTACTAGTATTCAGCGTAGATCTTCACTATAAATTTTGATAATAGATCAGGTCTGCCATGTTTGTGTTGTTGTTTTTTAATACTTGCTTTCATGTAAATAATGCGTCCCATGTTTCTATTTTTTTTCCTACTAGATGCTGCCTACTCTTTGTTCAACAAAAAGTCACAGTTATTTGCTCTGAGTAGCAACAATGCTCTTCTACAGCTGATCCTGGACGTAAGTCATTGATTGGATGTTGGTGGTGTGAGTGTGTGTATGCGTTTGTTTGAGGGGGGGGGGGGGGGGGGGGGGACT
>JBCJKF010659505.1:0-18908 GCA_039654545.1 Plocamopherus ceylonicus | reverse complement strand
AGAGAGAGAGAGAAAGAGAGAGAGAGAGAGAGACAGACAGACAGACAGACAGACAGACAGACAGACAGACAGACAGAGAGGGGGGGATGGATGGATGGATGGATGAATAGATAAGTTAGTTTATTGGTACGTTCATATTATTATAATTTTCCCTTCTCTGTTTTTCAGCTGAGTTTGTTGGTGTGTTCACATTTTATTATGATTTCCCTGCTCTGAATTTCACCTGAGTTCGTTATGATTTCACTTCTCTCTCTATTTCAGCTGAGTTTGTTGGCGATCCAACGAGTTGTGGGAGTGGGTACGATTGTGACGGACAGGGGGAGTGCCGAGAGGGGTGGGAAGGCCCCAACTACGGCATCACCAACTTCGACAACTTTGGTCTCGCTATGCTGACTGTCTTTCAGTGTGTGACGATGGAAGGATGGACAAATGTACTGTATGATGTGAGTCATTCTCAATTATTTAAAAGAAAAATTATTTCTAGAATTTACTAGGAAGAGAGGCCAGCTAAGTACGGAAAAGAGGAGATGGTTTCTCTGTGATGGAACAAGGCTAGGATGGTGGTGCAGGACGCGCGAAGAAACAAACTTTTGTGGTGGAACTTGGAGGGAAAGGATCCATTGCAAAGACTTTCTGTTAATTGGAGAAACCAAAAGAAAGAGAAGAGCAGGAGTAGGAGGACAAGGAGTTGAGAAGAGACCCTGGCTTTTGTCATAAAAAAACATTAAAAGACTGACACAAAAGATCTCAAGTACTGTGATATGATGAGTCTCAATGAATTGACAGTGCTGTCTCACTGATTTTGAATATTCCTAAATGCTGGATGGAGACATTTCTTTCAAACCTGGTCCACATGTGTACAATACTGAATGTTTCTTCCCCTCAACTTGCTGACAAGTGATGATTATCCTTGCCAAGATTTTTTTTTTTTTTTTCCGACTCACACCATATTGCCTGATGAATGTTCAGTGACAAGTGTATATTTATGCATGTATACATCAAAAGTCTAAAAGTGAAATTTTCTTTTTATACTCTTCGAAGTATAAATATGTAAATAAGAAATCCATAAAGCATATATATATATACATGTATTTGATATATTGAATAGACAGATATTATGGCGCTTGTAAAGTATTTTGCAAAGCATATCCCTGCCCTCTCTTGTCCTATTTTATTTTACCATGCTTTGTTTTATGACAAGAATCATTTTAACTTTCCACAGATGAACAAATCAGTAGGAAGTGGGTGGCCGTGGATTTACTTCATCAGTCTCATCATCATCGGGTCTTTCTTTGTACTCAACCTGGTTCTTGGTGTCCTCAGCGGGTCAGTACTCAAATACCATACTTGTGGTTGTCAAAGCAAGTTCTCATGTTTGATCAATACTCGAATATTGTATTGTCGTTGTCGATCTTCGATCAATACTCAAATACAATAGTTGCCATTTTTAAAGCAAATACTCATCTTAAATCAGATCTCAAATACGTACTTGTCATTGCCAAATCGCATACTCATCTTAGGTCAAGACTTTATATTCAATATAAATATATATGTCTGTATTATTTGTGCGGCGGCGTGGTCTAGTGGTAGACAGTTGAGCTTAGGATAGAGAGGTCTGACGTTCGAATCTCAGTCACGGGCGCGATGTTGAGTCTTGGAAAATCCTCTTTACACACATTTTCTCACCATATTCAGGTGTAAAATGAGTACCTGGCCGTTAACAGCGTTGTCTCTGTCTGGAAAAATTGTATTAGCGCTTGTCAACAGGCAGCTTGTCTCTCCTTCATGTAATGTGCTGCTGTTGGTTGGGGACCCCTTGTAAAGCGCTTTGGGCACATTAAGTGGATATTGCACTATATAAAAAAAGCTCAAGCTCATTAGTATTTCCTTGCCTACATTTTTATTATTATCAATACATACTATTTCATACGAATGTGTCTGTTTGAGTACATATGTATTTGCTGTTGTGCAGTCTATCATGGCTTAACCCCTTTGATCCCCAGAGAGTTTTCCAAGGAGAGAGAGAAGGCCAAAGCCAGGGGTGACTTCCAGAAGCTGAGGGAAAAGCAGCAGCTGGAAGAGGATCTCAGGGGTTACTTGGACTGGATCACCCAAGCAGGTACGTACAGCTCTCACCTGGACTCAGTTTACATGTTCTTTGTGGTTACCGTAGTGTGTAATAAATTGCACAATGCTATGGTTGTATAAAGGTAGACCTAAGCTTTTTATTTAAGCAGCAAGATTTAGATTATTAAAGTAACAAGGACCATAAGTTTGAACAGCCGTTATCCAAGCACCAGAACCAGACATGCTCGCACAGGAAGCGGTATTTGCTTTATGCAAATCTGTATATGTGCATCAGTGCTTACAATAAGTTCACATGCAAACACACTGAGGACCAGACTTCCACTACTTTTTTATTGTAAGAGCGTGCAGACCTATGATCATAATAGATGCATATCAACAGGAGATGTTTGGAATTTTTGGTCAAAGTGTACAGAATATGTGTATCAATGAACTATATAACCCCCAGTGCACAGGGCTGTTAGATAGCAAGGCACTGACTGACACAAAACCTGAGCTTTCACGAAACCTGAGCTATAATTATAATTATTGTCGCATAGCAATCGGATCCCCTCTATACAAAGCCAGTGTTTTCAACTTGTTGAAAGTAGGTAGATATATGAAGAAGAAGAAGAAGAAGAAGAAGAATATAAGGATACTCATTTATATTCAGGTGTATGAATATGATACTTGTAAAAGAATTGTAAAATGAAATCCGTATCTTCCCCCTCCCCCTCCTGATGTTTTATATCAAGCCAGTCTTTGTCTTAGTCTTCAAAATAGCTTACAAGCTGAGTTAGCTGGGTACTCTTGTCAATGCACCTAAAGTAATTCTATCTACTATTTTGATACCGATATTAGTGTTGAACATTGGAGATCCAAGTTAAAGTCTTCTGCATCTCTACATAATGTCATTTACATTGGTTGGTTGGGAGTTTATTCCACATAATGTGTACAGCCGGTAACGTCACTTTGTAACCATTTTGTGTCTTTGACAGAGGACATTGAACCAGAGACGGAAGTCGTGGTGGAGGAAGGAAACACTCCAAGGCACTGTAAGACAACTCACCCTAACCTCAACCGTTACCATAACCCTAAGTTTAACCCTAAGCCTAATACTATTACATGTACTAATCTTAACCCAAGGCCAGTTTTCATTGTCGATGTTCGTTTTAATGTGAGGTTTTGTGGTTTGTTTTTGTTTTAATATTGTCTTTGTTTGTCTCACAGGGTCTTTTTTTTTTTTTTTTTACTGAGGTTGAATTTGTGTTCCTTTTCATATTCAGTCTTTTAGCTATTTTCTGTAATTCTTTTTGTTCTTTGTTGTTTTTTTGTTTTTTTTCTGTGGGGTTTTTTAACTCTTGGAGTTACAGGACTTTATCATCAATTATCACAATCATCCTCATCATCACCTTCATCCACATCATCTCTTTCATCATTGCTTGTCCACAGATGTATGAGATTAGAAGAAAATGATCATGAAAGTGCACACAATTTTTGCATAAGCAAAAAGAGGAATGAGAGTGTTTTGTACCATTCAGTAGATGAATTAACGTCAATGCAGTCAATGTCTGTGTCCTATGTTCAAGAAGCTATCAACTTACGGTGTTGTCACTGTCTGTATCTTACTTTTTAAGTACCAAACTGAATCAGCCTTTCGTGTAGCTTTTATATGTGTGCAAACCTTTTCTTTCTATCTTTTTCTCCAGCCAAAATAGCCAGTGAGCTGGATCCAGAAGATAAAGCTGAAGAGGGGGAGGTGGCTGATATACAACAGTCCTGGTTCCAGAAGAAGCAGTAAGAAAACACCCGTCTCCTCTATTGTGTTTATGCTTCCACTCAAATGAGCCAAGGATTTGGGTCTTTCACTCTGTGACTGCTTAAACCCCATGCATAGGCATGAGCAGGATTTAGCTCTAGGACTACGATTTGCCCAGTATGCCGGCGCAAATTCTAGTCAAGGGCTTAAATCGTGCCCATGCTGATATATGGTCATGTTCATCATGATTGGTGGGCGTATCATGGTTAAAGAGTGAAATCATGCTCATGCCAATTTATCGGCATGAAGAAGTCAATGAGCTGATTTAATTTTTCCATAGCCATGTAGACATGACAATATTTATCTTTGTATTTATTGTGATGTACTTTAGTATTGGGAAGGGGAAGGCGAGGGTTGTATTTTTTTTTTCTCTCTTTGGGTGGGGGAAAAGGGATGGAGATGAGGGGAATTTTGTTGTTGAATTTCAACCTGTAGCTTTTACAATACATGTAAGTCAATATCATCATGGTAATTTTTATTACAATGTTTCTCTATTTGATTTTCTTGTTCTTTTTGCTGATTAATCAGTTTTTGGTCTTGTTTGTGTGCATCCTTTACCCCCAGGCTGAGATTACAAAAGTTAAATCGGAGGTGTCGAAGGTTTTGCCGGAAGATTGTCAAATCACAGGCATTTTACTGGGTTGTTATCATTCTCGTCTTTCTCAACACCTGTTTGCTAACATCAGAGCATTACAAACAGCCCTTGTGGTTAGATGAATTTCAAGGTCAGTATTCATAACCCTACCCCACACCATTGAAAACAAAACAAAGTTTAATAATAGCTTCCACTATAAAGAAAAAATAATATATTGAATTTTCACGTTTAAACCCTTCGTCAGACAACAAACAACAATCAAAAGACAATAAAACAAAAGAAAGTACAATAAAAAAGCTAGAAAATATAAAAATGAAAAAAATACAGTGGAACTTCGGTATAACGTACCCGGGATAGAACGTACACTCGGCTATAAAGTACGTTTTTCCAAGTCCCGAGTCCCAACATTAGTTTTTTCGAAACCACGGCTACAACGTACCTCGGCTAAAACGTACTAATTTCCCGGTCCGAAGGGAGTACGTTATACCGGGGTTCTACTGTATGTGAAAAAATCTACATCTATTAAGAAAAACTTATCTGTGAGTGAAGACGTCCTCTCCCTTTGCATGATTCGCCAAGCTGAGAGGATTTCTTTGCTCACGGCTATTCTGCCATATGTTGCTTTAAGTTAAGTGACAATGGAAAAGAAGAAGAGGGTTTCAGGAATATTATTGTCACCTTATTTTACCACATCTTGTTTTTAGACAACTGATCATGAAAAAAAGAAGATTTCATTAGTACTTTTGTCTCCTTATTTTACCGTATTATGTTGCTTTTAGTTAACTGATTATGAAAAAATAACTCAAAGATTTCACCAAGTTTTCACCAATGTTTGCCTGTTTATTTTGGCTCAATGCATGTATATTGCTATCAGTCAGTCAACTGACTGACTTGACTTTCTTGACTTAGTGCCTTCTGCTGGTGGGGTCATCTGATCTCGCAGCTTCGGCTGTTCTCTTTATTTTTGTCGTGAAATCTGACCAATTTCGCCTGTCCTGTGCGCGGTCTCTTAAATTTCAACTAACTATGAAAAATAAAAATGGTCCCCTTGTTTCATTGTACATTTCTTTTTCCCACCAGCGTTTGCCAACTTGTTTTTCGTGGTGCTGTTTACCCTGGAGATGCTGCTCAAGATGTACAGCCTGGGCTTCCAGGGTTACTTTGTCTCTTTGTTCAATCGCTTCGACAGCTTTGTGGTCGTCTGCAGCATTCTGGAGGTCATCCTCAAAGACACGCACGTCATGCCTCCTCTGGGTATATCCGTGTTGAGGTGTGCTAGGCTCCTCCGTGTCTTCAAAGCCACCAGGTGAGTGTGTGTGTTTGTGTGTCTGTGTGTGTCTTTGTGTAAGCCTGTGTTTGTGCCTGTGCTTGTATTATTTTTGTGTATATGATGCTTCTGTTGCTGTAATATTCCTTTTGACTTCCTTTCTTTTCAAAGGAAGCTTCAAGGAAAAACTCAATATGATTGAATATGATATCTATGGTATTGATTTCAGCAGTATTTCTATACATTAATAAGTGTTCATTTTAGTTTTTATATTATTTTCTCAATTATGCTTCAAATTTCTCTAAATGTCATGCATTTTTATAGTAATTAAAGGATGTCTTTTTTATTTATTATTAGTTCATAATGAGGTGTTCTGGCTGCTCAGTAAGTTTTTGTATAAGGTGTAAGCTTGCTAAAATTGAGAGCTTAGATGAAAGTATACAGCTGTATATTATGTGTAACAGTATTTATTTTAGCTCAGCAATGTTCTATTATTCACAATGAAGTTAATTGCTATATTTCACTTTTCTATTATTAAGTTGACCACCTTTACAGATGTGGTTAATATGATTAGTCTACTCTTCAAAAGCGGCCCTATGTTCACCAAGGAACTCAGAGGCATAAGTCAAGTCAAAGTCACTCTTCAAAAACTTAACTTTTATGTTGTCTTTATAAATAATTACTCATTACGTTTCTATTGATGTATCTTTGATATCGTTAATGTTTTATTTATTTTAACTTGTTTGTTTTTTATCAACAACTAATCGATTTCCAAAATGAGCTGTTGCATATGGCAAATAAACGCTCAATTCAATTCAATTCAAATTACAGGTACTGGTCCTCTCTACGCAACCTGGTAGCTTCCCTCCTCAACAGTATGCGTTCCATTGCCAGTTTGCTGTTGCTGCTCTTCCTGTTCATCGTCATCTTTGCCTTACTGGGCATGCAGCTCTTTGGCGGCAAGTTCAACTTTCCGCAAGGCGATAAACCTCGCAGTAATTTTGACACGTTCTGGCAGTCCTTGCTGACTGTCTTTCAGGTATGTACCCACAGGAGGATTTCATGGAGTGATTCACTGCTAATCTGACCGTGTATATCTGTTTAAAAAATTTTGATTTCATTATTATCGCACAAATGTTTGATAAGAGCTTGCTTTATTTTTTCATTTCAGATCCTAACTGGTGAAGATTGGAATGCTGTGATGTATGATGGGATACGTGCCTACGGAGGAGTCCAGTTTCCGGAGATTCTTGTCTGCATCTACTTTGTGATGCTCTTCATTGTCGGAAACTGTATCCTTTGTTTCAGCTGATGTCAGGACAGCTCATCTTTGAGACTGGATAATACTATCAGCTTCGATTACATAATCTTACACTGAATTTGATTTTCTTGCATAGTCAACTCACCTAAAATTAATTGTCTTGTGTAGTATTTAAAGGGTCTAGAGTGTATTTGTTAGAGTTGCATCGATTAGTGAATTTAAGTAATCGACACAATTTCGATTCGATTAGTAGACGTATTCAATTAATCGATTAATTTTCGATTAGTGACATCATCAAAGCATTTAAAGAGAAATTAACCCATTCTACCCAATATTTGTTGTCCCAGTCTACGTTCAAATAAAAATCTCATGACCGAGGTTCTCATCGCACAAACTCGGAACACGATCATGACTTTGAAGTGCAAGTTATGTATTCTGGCGTGGCTGTAAACTTGAATTTTTAGGGTTTTTTGGTTTTTTTTATTTGCCTTTACTTTCATTCTTTTCACAGATAATTGAGAAAAGCAAAATAATCGAATCGTTGTAGAACTAATCGAATAGCAGATGATTAGTGAAATTAATCAACTAATCGATTGGTTCATGTTGATTAGTACAACCTTGGTATTTGTTGTAACTCCTTGACCACCTTTTAATCAGACATCCTCCTGAATGTCTTCTTGGCCATCGCTGTGGACAACTTGGCAGATGCTCAGAGTCTGACAGAGATAGAAGAGGAAAAAGAGGAAGAGAAGGAGAGAACAAGATCTTTGAGGAGATCTAAGAGCAGGAGTCCCAACAAAGAGCAAGAGGTGAGATTTTAGTTTTGAGAATACCAAAAGACTGAAAGATAAATGAATTTAAATCTATGCAATATAATATTGATTATGAGAGTAGATTTTACTAAAAACAAGGTCCTACTAGCAACTGCCTATTGACCTAGTCAAAATCATTGTCCATCTTCTTAATATTGTTTATATTGTACATAATGGAATGTTTAACATGTAATGACCATGTTTAATAAGTTTTATATGATATTTGTAGATGTATTTTATATAAGCATTGCTAGTATTTTCAGCGCTCGGAGGTTTAATGCCAATCGGGGTAGAACACTGTACAATTGAAAAGCTATTCATTATTGTCATTAAAGGACTATGAATTAAATCCTATCATTAAATTTGGAATGGCAGTGCAATGAAGAGGAGGAAGGTTTGGATGTGAACGGCAACGACGAGGGAGATAATCTTGACAAAGACTCTAACCGCCTCAGTCGACAGCCCAGTTCACGGAGTCGAAGGTATGAAAAATGTTGGGATTCTCATTCCACAATGCATAAAAATGGACATTGTTGGTACCATTTGCCTTCATGATCATCATCATCATCATCATCATCATCATCATCATCATCATCATCATTATTATAATTATTATTATTATGCCATTATTTTATTATTATTATCATTATTATTATTATTTTTATTATTACTATCATTATTTTTATGATTACCGGCATTATTATCTTTATTGTCATCACCATCGTCATCATTGTTTTACTATCATTATTATAAATAATGTGTGAGCCATGTTTGATGATGACAACAGACATTTATCGATTCACCATATATTTGCCTGATCCAGTCAATGCAATTTTTATTTCCTCTCCTGAAACTGCCCCTCATGTTATTATGCCAAGAGACATGGTATGAGCTCGCCCAGGGCAAGCTACGTTATACTTACCGTACAATATTATTCCAATCCCTGTTTCCCACGCAGATCATTCCGCAAGGATGGAAGTCCAGTAGAGCACAGGGTCCGGCTGGATCTGAGTCCTGACCACACGCCGGGCGGTCAGTACCGCAATAACCACAAGGTGCCTCTACGGGGTGAGTACACATTGATAAGATGCTTTACTTACTTGATGTCACAACTTAATTTATTAAGATAAATGCAAGTTGTCGATTTAAAGGACGAAAATGGACTGACTTTTTTTTCTTTCGGTCCAACACATGCAGAAGGTGAGACAGAGACATGAGACATGAGACATCAGTAGTACTCTACAAGAGACATTAGTGCACTGAGCAGATTCATGAGGGGACACATACAAAATGAAGCTGTCTGCAGGGTTTACCAAATGACAAACACTCATGCACAAGCACACTGTACTTGACCTTAATGCCTTTCACCATTGATGTCATTCAACTTTAATGCTTCATCTTTCTTCATGATTTTTGCCGTGAAGGCACACTATTTATTTCCATGGGTGGGGATTTCTTGTAGTTCCTCGAGGTCTTGTTTCTTCTTGAGTTGTATCTTGTCGTTCCAGGTCGTTGTTTAGGGTAAGAAGAAGACAGAGGATAGACTAAGGCTAAAAGTTGATACAGCTTTGTCTTGCAAACACATTTAAGCAATTCTTATTTTTCCATTTCAAGCAGATGCAATAAGACAATTCTTTATTTTCTATTTCAAGATGAAAATGACAGCAATGAAGTCACTGATGATGAGGAGACGGAGGGAACAGGTGAAGATGAAGATGATGAAGAAGGAGAAGAGGATGAAGATGAAGAAGCTCCAAGCTCTGCACGTCCTCGTCGCATGTCAGAAATTCATATTTCATCCCGCATCAAACCCATTCCTCCATTCTCTTCATTGTTCCTCTTCGCTCCCACCAACAAGTGAGTTTATTTGTATGCTTTTTTGTTTATTGTTGTTTGTTGTTGTTATTTTTTTTTGTTTCAACTCTTGATTTCCTTCACCACTTCAACAGTACGAGACCTTTCGCAAACTTTTCAAGAAAGAAAAGGAGAAGTAATATGAACAAGATTTGCAGGAAGTAACATGTCTTATAAAGATATTGGTTACATGGATAAAGGGATGCCAAAATTACTTGTGTTTATTTATTTATTTTTTTTTTTAAAGCAAACATATATTCATCACATTCTTATATAAACTGGAGTAGTTTGGGTTTCTTGGTTGTTCAGCGTCGTGGTCTAGTGGTGGACACTTGAGCTTAGGACCGAGAGGTCAGAGGTTCAAATCCTTGTTACGGGCGCGATGTTGAGTCCTTGGAAAAGGCTCTTTACACACATTTTCTCACCATACTCAGGTGTAAAATGAGTACCTGGCCATTAACAGCTTTGTCTCTGTCTGGAAAAATTGTACTAGTGCCTAACAGGCAGCTTGTGTCATCATTCATGTTATGTGTTGCTGTTGGTTGGGGACCTCTTGTAAAGCGCTTTGGGCACATTTAAGTGGATATTGCGCTATATAAAACTCTCAATTTTTTTTTTTTTTGTTTTTTTTTTTTGTTTTTTTTTTTTTATTTGTTGGGTTGGGGTTTTTTTGTGCAAAACTGAATATGCATTTATGACAGGTCTGTTTTCACTGTAATAGGTGTATTGATTTGTAAACCCTTTTTTAAAGCTTTTATTTCCATGTGTATTTTGTCTACTGTCGTAATTTGGTGTGCTTTTACCTTTTTTTTTTCTTTTCTTTACCCAGATTCCGTGTGATTTGCCACAAAATTTGCAACCACTCCTACTTCGGCAACGTCGTACTGTTCTGCATTCTCATCTCTAGTGCCTCGTTGGCAGCTGAGGACCCCTTGCGCAGCGAGTCGCAGCGGAACCAGATCCTGAATAAATTTGATTATTTTTTCACTTCCGTCTTTACTGTGGAAATTATTATCAAGGTGATGGAAAGGGATAGTTTTGTCATTGATCTTTGATTCAAGACATAGATTACTGTGTCAATAAACAATTTGACCATCTTTTGCATTATCCGAAGCCTTATACTATTTATTTTACAAAGCAATAACAAAAATGCCACAATAGAGAGCTCAATAAGAATAAAGAATAAAGCGAAAAACTTCACGGTAGAACATTGCTACTGCATGACTTTTCGTTCTTGGAGAAAAATCCCACTGCAGGGGTGCTCCTGCTATAGGGATGCAAAGGGGGAACTACCAATAATGTAGAAAAAAAGAAACTTCGCTGCCAACACTCTGCCGATGCCAGCAGTGCTTGACAAAGCCACACTTGCACATGAAATACCAGACATTTTTTTATTATTATTATTTTTGGGTTGTTGTTTTTTTGGACAAAGCCTTTAAGATGTCATCAGAGGATTCAGTGCATTTCATCTTGAATTGAACATTGCTTTGTTTATTGCTACTTTATCTTTGGAATGATTGAAAATCACAGCAACCAAATGATAACTGTGCTTGTCTTATCATATCACATCATATCAAGCACATGGGCTAATAGGATCATTGTCCTTTAAATGTCTGAATCAAAGATTTTTCTAAATACAAATGGCATTGACTAAATGAGCAAATAAATATGGCAGTCTTTTAAATGAGAGGTACAAATCAATCTATGGGTTCTAAACCATCATTACATATAACATACACAATAAATATATATAATTATGCAATGGTCTTATCAATTAGAAATATATTAACAAACAAATTTCCCTTTTTCTTATTTTGCTATATAAACCTTCCAGATCATCACCTATGGCCTTCTTCTACACAAGGGTTCATTTTGTCGTAGCTTGTTCAACTTGCTAGATCTGGTGGTAGTGGCTGTCTCCCTTATTTCATTACCCCTCAAGTAAGGATTGCGTTGTGGATGTGGAGGTGGGACGGGGGAGGGGTGGATTGGAGCGGGAGGGGAGAGACGGGAAAAGGGAAGATGAGATGTGGAGTGATGGGAGGGCTTTGTCATTTGCTTCTGATTGTTAAGAGGGGTGGGTGGGGGCTGTTTTTCATTGATTTATTTTTTCATTTTGGGGGGGAGAAGAGGGAGGGGGGTGTTGTTGTTTTTTGTTTGGTTGGAGCACTTGCTCTTTGGGGGGAAAAGTATTATGTGTATCTTTTTTATTGTTTGTATTCATGAATGTGTTGAATAAAGAGCATGGAAATGTTGATAATTGAGGTAAACTGGTAGTCCAGTTCTTGATGAGTTTCATTCAAGTAGAACAATTATTTTGTGGGTGGGTTTCATTTTGTATAAGAGGGATTATTTGGATTATTTTCGGGTTTGTATGTTTCTGTTTTTGTTGGGGTTTTTGTGTTGTTTTTGTTTGACTTTTATGTTTAGTTGGGGGTTTTTTTGGGGGGGGGGTTTGTTGTTTTGTTGTTTGTTTGTTTTTTTGGGGGGGGGGTTCAGATTGTTTTCGTGTTTTTTTTTACATATTTTTACAATTATTTTAAAGACCAGTTGTTTGAAAGGATACCTGTGTATAGGTTTCATAATTAGAGAGCTTCTCCTGTGTGACATATTCTTCCAGTTTCCATATGTCATAAAGTGAGAGAGACGATGTGTGTTTATTTGTTCTGAATTATAAGAATTGTTTTTTTCTTCTTGAAGTATTCCATGATCGATAGCAGATTCCTACTACATTGATTTTCTTCTCTTGTCCTTGTCAGCAAACAAGCAATATCTGTGGTTAAAATTCTAAGAGTGTTGAGAGTTTTGCGTCCACTGCGTGCTATCAACAGAGCCAAAGGCCTCAAGGTAAATATATTTGTCAAGGAAAGTTTAAGCGCCTCCTTTCCTCTCTGTAATATTGCTTGGTACCATAGGTCTGACAGTGACTTACAGTGAATATGAAACAGTGACCTACTCTTTGTGTACCATAAGTCAACATGATATCGACCTGAGCACGATTTAACTCTTTGACTACAATTTGCCAACATATTTGGATGAGCATGAAGGTGTTCATCCCAATATTTAAGAAAAAAAAATTTCCACTAATTCATCCCTGAAGGGAAATTTGTCATTTGGTTTTTTACCGAAAACAGAGCGTCAGCCGCAGAGCAGCGCCGCAAATGGAGGCAAGTAGTGTAAATAACCTGAAACTTGCCCAAGGGATAAATCGCAATGCCCTTGACGGGATTCGAACCACCAACCTTTCGGTTGTCATCCCAACGCACAACCGACTGTGCCACTGTGACCACTGTGACCAGGAAGATTATATTCAAAGAGTTAGTCATGCTCATGCCAATGGTTGGGCTCAAAGCACAAAAAGAGTTAAATCATGTTGTTGTTAATGTATCAGTGATTGGTATGGAATGAGTCAAGCAAAATCTGTCAACAATTGAAATACATGTAGAAGTTAGGCTCACAAATGTATGATCAATTTTTTTAAAATTCAAACATTGTGTTATATTTTAACATATAGAGATATAACTACATGTAGTTCAATATAAGAATTTAAGAAGAAGTGAAAAATTATGTGTTAACAAAATAAGAATTAAACTTTCTCTAGCAATACAAAGAAGGATGACGGGAGGTAGTCATGAATACTGATACTCTGTTTTAATGGTGTTTGTATTATGAATTAAATGAAACTAGTTTTTATCAGTATTTCCCTAGAAATTGTGTATCATGTCCTTTTCCCCTTTAAAATGTTTTTCAGCATGTAGTCCAGTGTGTGATAGTTGCCCTGAAAACCATCTACAACATTATGCTGGTGACATTTTTGCTCAACTTCATGTTTTCTGTCATGGGTGTACAGCTGTTTAAGGTAACTGAGAAATCCTTATTCTTTTTTTCCCTGTATTAATGGTTAAATTATTGAGAAGCTGAAATATATTCCTTTAATTTTTGTCAAACATAATCTTATTTGAAAAAGACAAGGATTTTTTTAAAGAATATTGTCTTTCCTGCTAGAAAATATTGCATGAGGTGGCTAGAGGTATATAATTTTTAGCGTAAGCTAGTTATGTTGATATAAAATTAAATGGACTTTTATATTTGCTTAAGCTTAAAAAGTCATGATTTCCAAAATAAAATTGCTTTTATTTATCCATTTGCCCAATTTATTTCACAGGGGAAATTTTCTTGGTGTACTGACGCATCAAAACTTACTCAGGATGAATGTCAGTAAGTGCCCGTCCTAGATCTTTGTGACATTTTTTTTTATGTGTAAAGAAAGATGAAAACTAATTTTGTCTGGAAATTTACATTTGTGACTTGAAAGTAGTTGTCTGAAAAATGTATTACTGGTACTTAATAAATCATAGATTTGCGTTGAATCTATCTTTATGCATTGAATCATGTTTGCCTTTCTAAAATAAAAGTAATGGCAACTTGTACCACTGTTCACCCAGGGGCAATTTCATTGATTACGAAGAAGGTGACTTCAATGCTCCCACAATGAAAGCGAGAGAATGGATGGAAAACGATTTTAACTTTAATGACGTCAGTAATGGAATGCTGACATTGTTCACGGTGGCAACTTTTGAAGGATGGCCAGGGTAAGTGTTCAGGGGTGTGGATTTTTTTATTTGTTCATTCTTTATGTCGATCCCAGTTTCTTTTCTTTTTTTTTTTTACTTAGGAACAGGTTGTTGGCACTTGTTAAGGACCAGTGTCTTTTCCTTTCTTGTTTTGCCTGTTAAATGACTTTACTTGAGAAGTTTTGAAATTTGAAAAATAATTCTGTTTGTTTGTTGTTGTTTTTTTGCTTTACTTGACTTTTTTTTTTTTTTTTTTTCTTCAGAGAGTTTTATCTTATTCTTGATTTTTCTTCCCTTTAGAAATAATGTACATATATTTACAATTGATAATGGGAGATTAAGTAAAATGGATTTGAAATTATATCCAAGATCATAAAGAATTTATCTCAATGGATTGCTTTGTTAACCCTTTGACCACTTAAAGCCGATATAATGGCATAGGCAAATTTTAACTTAATGTGCTCATGGCGTGATATGGGCAAATTACAACCAAAGAGTTGAATAGTACTCTTTCTGATATATAGTCATATTCATCCCGATAAATGAGTAAATTGTTTAAGATTTGAATCCAGCTCATACCGATATATTGGCTCTAAGTAGTCACAGAGGCAATGAATTAAAATTTAAATGAAAATTTACTGTTGATTCTTATTTCATCATAGAGAAAAATACCAGCAATACTTCAGTCTTAGTCTTCATAATAGCAGACAAACTCAGATAGCTGAGTATTCATGTCAACGTGTCTAAAGTTCTTTTAAAAATTTACCCTTAAAGCTTTTAAATGGCAGCCGTTTCATGAAGTACAAATATGAGATGTTGTTAGAAATTAGCCTGAACTTGGACTGAAACTGCTCCAAGCCTGTGCTGTTATGATTTTGAAAATTATTTCCAGGCTTCTGTACAAATCCATCGACTCGCATAAAGAAGGCATGGGGCCAATCCAGAACTACCAGCCGGCCGTGGCCATTTTCTACTTCATCTACATCATCGTTATTGCTTTCTTCATGATGAACATCTTCGTAGGTTTTGTCATCGTCACTTTCCAGAATGAAGGAGAGCAAGAGTACAAAAATTGCGAGTTAGATAAAAATCAGGTGAGAAAGAGGCAGAAAGCCAGTGAATTTGTATATATTCAAAATGTCGGCAGGGCATTGCATCTACCTGTTTTGTCTCCATATTTCATAAATTACTTCAACTTGTTTTTATGGAATAGCACCTTCAGGCATCTATTATCAACTTGTTTTTGTGCAATAGCACATTCAGTCACCTCATCTCAACTTTGTTTTTGTGGAGTAGCGCCTTCAATCATCTGATCTAAACTTGTTTTTGTGGAATAGCACCTTCAATCATCTCAAGTTATTTTGTGGAATAGAGCCTTCAGTCATCTGATCTTAACTTGTTTTTATGGAATAGCACCTTCAATCATCTCAAGTTATTTTTGTGGAATAGCGCCTTCGGTCATCTCATCTCAAGTTAATTTTGTGGAATAGCGCTTTTTTTATCTCATCTCTTTGGTGCTTTATTTGTCATCAGTGTGTATTTCTGACTGAAAATAAATTGAGTTTTGCAATGATCTCACTGCTGTGATTGTTGCTGTTTTATCCTCAGCGCAAATGTATTGAGTTTGCCTTGAAAGTGAAACCGATGCGTCGGTACATCCCCAAGGCAAGACTCCAGTACAAGATTTGGTGGTTTGTCACCTCACAGGCTTTTGAGTATGGCATTTTTGGCCTCATCATGATCAACACCTTAGCCCTGGCCATGAAGGTAAATCAAAGCATTTCAAAATGAATGATATTGGATCATAGTCTTGTTGTCTCCTTACAAGAGACGTTAGATCAAAATATATTCTTGTCTTAAGAACATTATATTATTTAAAGGACCACTGACTGCTAGGGCAAATACAAATAATGTAGTTGGTGCAGTAAGGAGAACAGTCAACTCTCTTTCAAAGGAAATACTTGTCCTTTTAATCTGTCTAGAAAAAGTTTTCCTTAATTTGACTTTTATTATTCTGAATAGCAGTTTTAATTATTTAGACTTACTTAGCACAAACAGAAAATTCAATAACTTAAGCGTTTTGGCCTGATTGCTAAAGCAAATTGTATAACCTTTTGCTTATCATTTACTTAATAATGGAACTATTATTTAAGTTGATCTTTGAGGAAAAGCACTGGAATATAGGTAAGTGTTTTTCTTACTTTAATTTGAAAACCCGGAAAAAGCTGGGTATCATTTAAAACATTTCATACTTATTAACTTTAATATTGTGCATCTTCTTCACAATATTTTGGAGTGAAATTTCAATTTGGTTTACAACAATTTGATTTTATTTACTCTTTAATTTTCCAGTACTATGGACAGAGCGACACATACTCAGATGCTTTGGATTACCTCAATGTCATTTTCACTGGTGTGTTCACATTTGAATTCATTCTCAAGCTGGCTGCTTTCAGGTTAAAGGTCAGTTGCCTTGCTACATTTATTGTCCTTGCCAGTTATTGTATCGTTTGTCAATAAGAACTTTCATTATTTAGTATCATGCAAAAGGTCTCATCTCTGATAATGCCCATATTGTTATTTGATGGTGCCCATAAAAGTTTTAAAATTATTATGGAAAATGTCCATTGGCACCCATGTAATGCAATGTTAAAGAGCGAAGTTAAGATAAGTAAAGAAAAGATAACTTCTTCAATTCTTGAAGCCAAAGTTGCCTGCCTGTTAACAGTCACTCTTTGACTAGATAGATTGTAGAACTTGTAGAGCTTAGGGCTGTAGAGTCTTGGCAAATCTGCGCAGAAAGTGTGGCCCTTACCTTACCTTACCTTACCTTACCAATCCAGCCGCATTCATTAAGTCCTTCTTGGAGTTCCCTCTGGCCCTGGCTGCCCAGACACATGTCTGTGGCCATTTTTGTCCAGTGCAAGCCAACCAGTCATTGACGTCTTCTTTGAAAGCCTGGAGTTGACAACGTTCTCGGATTGAGCTACAAGTAGAGTACCCAGGAGGGTGTCCCATAGAGTGATTATCTGGAGAAGAGATCCAATAATATTTCCTTCATTTTCTCTTTTATTTAACCTTGATTGGAACTTGCTTAAACAAGTTTAGGGATTTTAATGTATTTCGTTGAAATGCCTTTGAAGGTACAATCACAAAATTGTGAATATCTAAAGATTTATCTATGTATCATTTTTACAGAACTACTTTGGAGAAGCTTGGAATGTTTTCGATTTCATTATTGTTCTGGGCAGTTTCATCGACATTATTTATTCAGAAGTCAGCGTAAGTATCATTATCCTTGATTATTAATATTATTATTGCTAGCATCTTATATCATTATTACTGCTATTGATATTTATATAGCGGAATGTGGCCTATTGAGAATGCCTGGGTTATGAAGTTTGAATTTCAGATGAACTCAAAAATCTTGTTGGTCTTGGTGAGTGATTTATGCTTAAAGTATTGCCTTTTTCTTTTCTTTTTTTTTTTCTGCAATTCACAAGCAAAGCAAAGAAGGAAAAAAATTTGAGCCCATTGAGCTCTTCTGTACCAGGAGTTAGTGAATGGGGCTTTGGTCGCTTTCTTCGCATTTAACATGGCCACCTAGGCTGTTAGTGGATGACTGCCGTGTTTTGATTATGTGTGGCAATGAAAGTGTCAACTTTGTCCTTGTTTTCTATCTTCACATTTTTTCACAATTTGAATGAAGTGGTTGGAGCGGCAAAGCATTCAAACGGATTCTGAAGAGTATTGCATAACAAGAAAAATATTGCACAAAAAGAAATCGCGTTGACAAAGGATTTAGTTGTTATAGTAACGCCTGGAGGAAACATCTATACGTACAAAATAATGTTCACGATTTGGAATCAATTTTATTTCAAAACTTATTCGGCGGTACATATTCGCCTCAAACTTTAACAGGCCGACAATTGCCATCTCAGTTTAAGCAAACTCGTTAAAAGGCACGAAAGCATTTTTGCATTTTATGCGCACAATATTCCGGATGTTTACATACATTCCTGCAAGTTATTTAATTATACGTAAGACGCGCTTGGTACGTGTGTGCGGAACGCTTTGCTTTATCTTTTGAGAAAATTGATAGTATTTGCATGCACTAGTTGGCGGATACACACAGAAAACAATAGAGTTGATTGCACTGGTTGGTGCGTCCTGCGAATTCATAGGGAGCTCGAACGTGATCTCAGTTTGTGTAAAAATATAGGGATCGTCGCATTTTTATTCTATAGATCTTACATTGAATATGTATTTCAATATGTATTTCAATTTCATGAAGATTTATGTTATAAAAACATTGGTTGAAATTAAATCAATGAAGCTTTTGCATTAATACAATGTCTATTTCCTCGTCATTTTAATATAAAAGAAAAAAATAGAAAATAAAAATTCTTATAAAATTTTAATTTAATATAATTGACATATAATTTCACATATATATAATATTGCCCATTTTGTCTTTTCTTATTTTTATTTTACAAATTTTAAGAAGATTTTATAGCATATTAGAAGCAAATTCTATTAGGATTTATTATGCCTAAAGTATAATGAGATCAGAAATAAGATTTTTTTCACTTAAAGGTGTTAATAAAGAATGGAAAGAAGATAATGGATAACACAATTTTCAACAAAGTAAATTTTTGCACA
>JBCJKF010659394.1:0-12599 GCA_039654545.1 Plocamopherus ceylonicus | reverse complement strand
CTATCTATCTATCTATCTATCTATCTGTCTATCCATCTATCTATCTATCTATCTATTTATCTATCTATCTATCTATCAATCAATCTATCTATCTGTCTATCCATCTATCTATCTATCTATCTATTTATCTATCTATCTATCTATCTATCTATTTATCTATCTATCTATATCTATCTATCTATCTATCTATCTATCTATCTATCTATCTATCTATCTATCTTTTTATCTGTCTATCCATCTATCTATCAATCTATCTATCTATCTATCTCTGAATATATAATATAATATATATATCTGTTTTTATATCATGGATATATTTTAGGAATATATAATGTATATTATTATACATCAATATATAATTTCAGCAATATCGAACTCCAGAATGGTGTCTGCTTTCACCTCATCCCATATTCAATGCAATATCACTTTGATTGTCCTGCATTGCATCTTCTATTTCCTCGTGTCACAGAAAAAAGTTGCCATAAGCAATATCGCCTGGTGTATTTTTAAGCCATAATGCATTATCCCATTATAATACAAAAATGTGTAACATAAAACCTAGGATCACTTGGTGCTTTCCGAATCAATGAATATTAAAAGGCACTGTTATGCTGTCGGCTGTCATATGAATGCATTTTTTTGAGTGTACACGCATGTGTTTGCATTTATCTGTATGATGAGAGAGCGAACGTATGTGTGTGTGTGTGTGTGTGCTATAATATGCTAGCGAGCGCTTGCGCTTGCGCTTGTGTCTGTGTGTGTGTGTGTGTGTGTGTGTGTGCGTGCGTGCGTGTGTGTTTTCAAGTCTTTACAAATATTGTCATGAAATCTTAATCTCTGAATGCATCTCTACATCTATGTCTTTAAAGTAGTCCGCAAACGATGTATTTAGGGGGCGTAAAATTATAAACTTTTTACCGTTTAATCAGTAAAAATACCGGAACCACCTATTCTGCTATTGAACATTCAAACTTCTCTGTTCTCGACCTGGTGTGTATGTACAGAGGTTAAATATGCTTACTCAACAGCCATTGCGAAACATTGAAAGCTATTTCAATGAAAGGAGAGTCTAATTCAATTTCAAGTCCTCAGAATTTCTTTGCATCTTGAGATGAGTTGGTAGCATCTAAATAGTCTATAACTAATTTCAGTAAGTCATTTAAAAAAGACAGTGCATGCCCAATCTTGCCTAAGCTTATTCTTTCATCCTCAGAACAAAATTATGTTGATTCAACCATTCCTGACCTTTTTCAGATTTTCATGATGTACGGTAATGTAATTGCAGTGACTTTAACAAGGTTTCAATCGCAACCAGATTCGGGTGCAAAAAGCCTTTAAACTTTCATCTGATTAACAGGGGGACAGTGCAAAGACACAGTGAAATTCCAAAGTTTAATCATGACCTATGGATGACAGGAGGATGATGTCATTGTAAACTGAATGACTCGAAAGTCGAAGCTACTTCCGTTGGTCAGTCTCAGTGCTTAGACAGCTGGAGAATGAATAAAAGTGTTGTCCTTCTTGCATTCGATGGGAGAGGGAATATAATATTCACCAGCCGTCGATTCTAGTTGCATTTCCGCCACCCTAAGACATATGGTTTTTCACCACTAAAAGTAAAACAATTACTGTTTACAAACAAACGAAAAGGTGCTCGTAGAAAAGGAGGTACAAGCACAAGCACAGATTCCCTTCAAACCTTTCGGTTCATAAGGCCGGAACTTATCCCGGGTTATAATAGCATGAGGCGACAGTGACAGGTTGTATACATGTATTTCACTTTCTGAATAGAATGATCATCGACTGCAGAATACCTTCTCAGCTGAAGTTGTACCCATTTCAACTTGGGTCAATGGAAGCAATGGAGGTAAACACGCATGTGTCACTTTTTCTCGGTCGTTTCGACCCGGAGACCTCTTGTTCCATAGTCCGACACTCTACCGCTTTACCACAGCACCACAGAAAAAAAGGGAAACCGAACAAGGAAGATAGAATCATTTCCAAGAATGCCTAACAACAATAGCAGATAGAAATAAAACAACTGAAGTGTGTGGATCCTTCCAGTTCCAAAACAGTATGCAACTAACTTTCCGAATCAGGAGACAACTTTAGCATTGATTGCCTGAGAAAGATGAAAGGTGAAAGAAAAAAAGTAAATCCGAAAGGGATATAACATCACTTCTATAGCACAGGGTAGGAAAAGAACAAAGATAAATAGAAAAGAAATGTCTACATAGAAGTGACGTAAATCAATACTCATCATAACATGCCTACCATCGTGTCCTAGGAAGGCCGTAGGTATAACTGCGATAAAACCGTACAAGACTATCATTCACTTTGGAAAAATTGAGATTCACAGGCGAGTGGAACCTCACTTTTTAAGGACAAGGCAAAATAGAAAATCAAAATGATTGAGATAAGAGGTATACATTGAACGCTATATCCGGACTGAATAAATCAGAATGCGTAAAATGACATGCTAAGATTTAGAAGCATTTGCCTTTAATGATAACGTGCCAGATGGCATTTATATTCGGAAGTTTGAAAATTTGCTTACATTGCCGTAATCTTCTTATTCTTAGAGTCAAAATATTACAGGCAATTTGATTCGTTTTAGTTCACAGGAATCGGAGACGACGAAGAATAAAGAAATAGAAAACAAATAATGGGTTTATCGAATGACAGTGAAATATGGCATACATGGCGACATGAAAAACCAAGGTTAAGAAAAAACAAAACATTGCCATCCTGATCAGCAGGACTTACTTTCTTACCTGATACAAAATTAATGTTTTGGCGCTTGGCACTGGACCTGCAACCAGAAATCTAAATTCTAGACCAGGAACGACATGGCCATTAAGACCCAATCCACGACAACTAGACCATTCAGTACTTGAATTTTATCCTGGAAGGAAATGGCCATTAAGACCCAATCCACCAGAACAATGCAATACAGAAATCAACACAAGTCCTGGAAGGAAATGGCCTTTAAGACCCATTCCACCAGAAAGCCCTATGCAATACACAAGTCGACCTAAATCCTGGAAGGACATGGCCATTAAGACCCAATCCACCAGAACAAGACATTCAATACAAAAATCGACCGAAGTCCTGAAAGAAAATGGCCATTAAGACCCAATCCACCAGAAAACACTAGGCAATACTCAAGTCGACCTAAATCCTGGAAGGAAATGGCCATTAAGACCCAATCCACCAGAACACACTATGCAATACACAAGTCAGCTAAATTCTGGAAGGAAATGGCCATTAAGACCCAATCCACCAGAACACACTATGCAATACACAAGTCAGCTAAATTCTGGAAGGAAATAGCCATTAAGACCCAATCTACCAAAACCAGTCCATTCACGAGTCGCCTCTGTCCTGGAAGGAAATGGCCGTTAAGACCCAATCAACCAGAACAAGAAAATCCTTGAGTCAATTCCTTTTCTGATAGTTGGTCAGACGCAATACCCAAGAACCAAAGCGCTTAGTTATTTGTTGTTTTTTTTCTCCTTCTGATTATCTTTGCCTTTCGCGGGTGGTGGTTGGGGTGGGGAGGGGATATTTGTGGGAACCACAGGACCTAGTTAAAGCACGACTAGCCAGTGTCTCATTATTTGATCTCTTTATGTCATTTTGAAAGTATATTACAGTAAACGCCATGTATGATTGGTTCATTTTACGTCAATTATGAAGAACATCGATTCATGATATTTTCCCTCTCCACCTTCATTCTATAATTCTTTCTAAAGTGCTTGTAATTTCTCGTTGATTACAGCTAGAGTGTGCTTTCATTATTGTCATCATCTTACGCAGTCTATTCATCACGATTTACCAGTCCGAGATATAACACGACAGGTATCAAGTTAAAAACACAAAGAGCTTGGTATTGGTACAGAATAGCCCCTGTAGGATAATTAAAAGGAACAGAACGTGATGGATTGAAATCCAGCAAGGTGCTTTCATACAGGATATTTACAAGGTGGACAAGAGTTTTGACATGCATTTCTGTGAAAAAAAAAAATTGAACAAAAATGAAACCGACCAGAAAGACAACAAAAATAACTAAAAAGCAACAACAAAACCGTCTGTAAGAAGACGTGGGTTAAGAAGAACAAAGTAGAAAAGTAGACTTAAGAAAATTGTTTGAAAAACGGACAGAGTATTCTATCAATATGGTTTCAACCTTGACAAAACTATGTCGGCCAAACCAGAAGTCAATGAACCAGTCAGAGTATAAACACTCATATCCTTTGAATGTTGCAGCCACTTGAATATTAAAATTTATTGATCATTTAAACAACAGAAATCATCATGAGCACACCCTTCTTTGGACCATTGACAAAGACCATCTACTTTAAGCAGACCAAGGCGACATCAAGGTTTCACATGACTGATCATTTATGGATTGAAGGGAGCCTCTCTGTCTACGAGGCACCCTGTGTAAAAACAAAATCCATCCTAAAGCAGACCAGCGACATCAAGAGGTATGTAACTGATTGACTAAAAATGGAGATGAGTACTCGTGGTCTTTGAACCATGGACAGAAACATTCAAAAGCAGACCAAAATGGCAAAAGTGGACAATTTATTGATTGATGCATTAAGTGCAACTTGTCCGTTCACCATAATCAAAAACATGAAAAACACGCTTGAAGCGAATGATGCGATAAATGGGCATAATGCAGAAGCTATCACCGTGTTATCAAGAAAACAAACTTAAAAAGCCATTTAAGCACATAATGCGAATGAAGCCCTTCTAAGAAATGCTAGATGGTTAATGGAAAACAGTTCGAAAAGGAGGAGTACCAGGTGTACCGGAGTGTCTAGAACATGCAACAATGATATGGGGAGCAATACGAGGAGTCAAGTCAGACACGTTGGATCTCCATGTCATCTGACTTGATCTTGCCAACGCATACGAATCAGGGCCTCACCAAGTGATTCAACTAGCACTGAGGATGCACCACAAACGTCTGTGAAATTATTGAACAGTATTTCATCGAATTCATAATTAGATTCTCAACCAAAGATTTCACAACAGAGAGGATCAACCTAGAAGTAGCCATCGCGATGTGGATGCAGAGTCTCCCCTATTCTGTTTATCCTTGTCATGGGTGCTATACTGAAAGCAACATAGGCAATTTCAAATTACGTAGATCTCGGATAAGGATGTCAAATGCCTCCCCTCGAGGCTTTCATGGATGATACGACAGTCCTCTCATCCAGCGAAGATGAAGCAACTCATCGACTGATACAAAACGAAATTCAAGCCAAAGAAATCCCGCAGTCTAAAATTGCAAAAAGGTCAGGTTACTGCGAGCATCTCCGCAATCGGCAATCAGAAAATACCTACGTTGACCGAAGAACCGGACAACAGTCTTGGCCGTTGGTACGATGCTTCCCTGAAAGACACGA
Organism: Plocamopherus ceylonicus; assembly: GCA_039654545.1. Classification (NCBI taxonomy): domain Eukaryota; kingdom Metazoa; phylum Mollusca; class Gastropoda; order Nudibranchia; family Polyceridae; genus Plocamopherus; species Plocamopherus ceylonicus. The sequence goes on along the minus strand of JBCJKF010659394.1, from coordinate 7,179 downwards.
AGCGAGCAGAAATAATACCAAAAAATACAGCCACTGAAGGCCTCGACTTGATTGACAAGTGCGGCCGGCCTCCCTGGAAAGTACAAGGTATGGTACCTCTAATTTAGGTTAATTCACAAAATATTGCAACCTCTGTTGGTATTTGACATCAGCTGAAGCTCCGTGGAAGTCATCCAAGCCAAGGTATACAAGTATACAAGAAGTTGGCTTGGCATCTCATCCTGCCTCTCAGATGCACAATGAAATAGATCTGACACATTAGAAATAGATCTGACACATTAGATCTAGACAATATTCAATGAGCCCCATAGAGATTAATTACAAACACAGAGGGAAGAATTATTGATAGAAAAACAAGAAAGAAAAATTTGCATCCACTGAGACTTGAACCCGGGACAGTGGCACCGAATCGCCTCGCCCAAACTAATACTTGGTTCCTGCATCTCAGATGTAGCCTTGTACAGCAGGCAAGCAAGTCTTAAACTGCCATTGAAGTCAGTTCAAGAAGAATGCAAAGCATACAAGGCAAGGCTATATGCAATGATCAAATTTAATTTAAAATTTAATGTTTGCATTTATACAGCGCTTTGTCCCTGCTGATGTCAACAAGCTCAAAGCGCTTTCCAATACATTTTTCCTAGTAGGCATGCCCCCTCGGGGGAGCACATACAGTAAAATGCAGCCCATTTGGCGCTAGAGTACCAGCCTCCTGCTAGGTACCCCTTTGACACCTCGGTAGGGTGAAGCAATTGGAGTAAATTTTCTTGCTTAAGGAAAAAGCACAATGGCCACTGGCAGGAATCGAAGGCTCTGACGACGGTGAGATCTAGTCAGCCAACGCTAAAGACGGGAAGAAAATGCGAAATGCGACGAGGAAGCTAGTAAAGAAAAGGAAAACTTGAAAAAAGAAATAAATAATAAGGGCACACCCCCCCCCCCAAAAAAAAAAAAAAAAAAAAATCATCAAGGACTAGGCTCGACTGAGGCAAAAAGGGTGGTCCAGTGAATAAGTACACGAAAAGAGAAATATTATAATCATCCAGGAAATCAAACGGGACAAGGACACTAAACGGATCCAGAAAGCAGTATGGCAAGTACAGCAAGGCCAATGGACAACGTGGGAAAGCGCGCTGCAAAGACGCAGGCCATATCTTCTTGGGATGACCTGTTAAACCTTACTTTAAGGTTGAACCTTTGTCCTTAAAGAACTTTGCGCCTATTAGGTCGAACCTCGTCTTAATTATCTAAACGCTCTTTATGAACTAGCCGCTTTTTTAGGTCGAACCTCGAGCATAATTATCTAAACGCCCTTTAAGTTGAACTTCTCCCTTAATGAACTAAACGCTTCTTAGTTTTAACCTCGTCCTTAATTAATAAACTAAACGCTCTTTAGGTTGAACCTCGTCATTAATGAACTAAACGCTTCTTAGCTTGAACCTCGTCCTTAATGAACTAAACGCTTCTTAGCTTGAACCTCGTCCTTAATGAACTAAACGCTCATCAGGTTGAACCGAGTCCTTAATGAACTAAACGCTCATTATGTTAAACCGAGTCCTTAATTGAACTAAACGCTTCTTAGCTTGAACCTCGTCCTTAATGAACTAAACGCTCTTTAAGGTTGAACCTCGTCATTAATTAACTAAACGCTTCTTAGCTTGAACCTCGTCCTTTATGAACTAAACGCTCATTAGGTTGAACCGAGTCCTTAATGAACTAAACGCTTCTTAGCTTGAACCTCGTCCTTAATGAACTAAACGCTTCTTAGCTTGAACCTCGTCCTTAATGAACTAAACGCTCATTAGGTTGAACCTCGTCCTTAATAATTGAACTAAAGGCTCCTCTCTACAGTGGCGTTCTTTTGATCAAATGTGTGCCATACCTATACCCCGTTCACCCAAGTATGTTCGAGGTTTTCTTGATCTTGAATGTTTTCAGCTGTCTTAGTCTTAGTCTTAGTCTTTTAGTCTTCATATTAGCTGACAAACTCAGATAGCCGAGTATTCTTGTCTACTAGCCTGAAGCACATTATTATTCTAGTATTTTGTCTTAGTCTTAGTCTTCATGATAGCTGACAAACCCAGATAGCTGAGTATTCTTGTCAACACGCCTTAAAGAACTCTACTATTTTAATATTTTGATACTAGTGTTGTACATTTAAGTTTCTGTTTGAAATCGTCTGCATCTCTTCTGTACTTTATATTGGTAAGGAGTTTATTCCACGATCTGAATGTACGAGTATTAGGGAAATATGAATATAAATGGCTATCTACATTTGATGAAGGCAGTGCAAATGTTTGGGCACCAGATCTTGTGTGACTATTTTTCGTATTGAATTACTCTAGTGGTAATATTGTGTGTCCATTAGTTCTGAATTTTTGATTTGCAAAGGGTCATTCGGGCCATTCCGCAAGTTCCATTGTGGAGGTTTCAGTTCAGGGCCATCACTGAGATCCTGAAACGTTGCTTCGAAAAGAATAGTTACTTTATTTCTAGCTCTTTGTTCTTTGAGGGGTATCCACTGTAACTTATCCATGTTAAATTTTGTATTTCCTTTTATATAGTTAAAGTAATTGGTAATTTCTCTAACTCATCTATTATGTTTTGACAATGTGGATCCGAAACACACCCTCCATATTCTAAGATTGATTTTTCAAAAGTCTTGTAGCATTTATCCTTGACATGTTGTGGGCAGTCATTGATGTTACGTTTTAGGATGTTAATAGACTATTTGCTATCTTACATATTGCATGGTGTTGACCTTTCCATTGTAGTTTATTATCTATAATAGCACCTAGGTATTTTGCATTCTTTGTGGTTTAGTGCTTAATTGTGTAGGTTATAATTTGATTCTATAAGTTTCTTTTTAACGGTTATTTTGAGAACTTGACATTTTTCTGTTTGAAATCCCATTTTCCAATCTTTTTCCCATTGTTGGAGATAGTTCAGGTCTTTTTAGAGTATTTGAGTCATTAAGATTTTTTTTTTATTTCTCTGTAAAGTAGGCTATCATCTGCAAATAATCTCATGGTCACTGTTGTAAGATTAAGATCAATGTCATATATATTAAAAAGCAGAGTGGGCCTAACATTGCAATCCGTGGTACTAGTAGGATGCCTAGAATGCAAAAACTTTGTATGCAATAATACATTTGCCATGATCCAACAAATCTTAAATTCGGGTTTTGTACATTTTGCCGTTCTCTCAAAGCAGCGAATTTTTTTGATCTTTTCTCTCTCCCCATTTCAACAATCCCCAAACTTTGCGGTGTTTACCGTAAGCATGTATGAACATGGCATGAGCCAGAAGTGCTGAAAGCTGTGAACAGCCATCTAGATGTATTGGCCAGTCACTTATCAATCACGTGAATTTGAATTTCATCTCAAAGGAATTTTGTGGAGCGCCACATTCCGGTACCCCTCAGTAAGCTATAAATTCAAGGTGTTAAATTATTGCCACAAATCGTTTAAAATAAGTACCGTGGCAGGTACCATGTTTTTAATACAACATAAAGAGACAATCTCGTTGTTCAATTGAAAATCTTGATCAGCAAACAAAGTTTCAATGAAATCAATACGACGTTTTGCAACACTACGGGCAATTTTGTGCGAACATACTTGGGTGAAGGATTACACAATTTTATTTTTTCACCTTAGCCAATCTACAGCGCTGCAAATGAGATCTGAGAATGTAACTGTATGACCAGACCAATCTTAAGGGTGCGTTTCACAATACACTGGCACTGACACGGTTTTCAGATATTTCTGAAATGTTAAATAAGATTGTTCATTTTCCTTCTGCTTGTTTTCCCACATTTTTAATCTTAGCCGAAACCAGATTGTTTACAAAAATACAGACACACGATTGACAGTCTACGGAAATAATTCATAGCGTGTTTCAAAATATTCTGTCACAGAAAAGGCTTTGTTTCTCTTAAACTACCCCGTTCAAGCTCTTTAAAATTGTTATCGCACATTAAGTGTGTGATAAGGTTAATACATGTAATACAATTTGCCGTTTTCGTGGGCTTTTCTCATCGTCCCATGTAAACGAAGATAAGTGTCGTTCGAGTAGGACTTAACGGAATATTTTGTTAGACTGTAAACGCACTGGCTTCACATTCCCCACGTTTTCAACTCTCTGTTTTGGGAGAAGAAAAGTTGATTTGATGACACAAACGCCCTGACATCACATTCCTTTCCCCGTCGTAATTCAGTTTACTAGATCTAAATAGGTCTACAACAAGAAAGGGGTGTATAATCTAAGGAGTCAAAATATATAGTTCGAGGTCAGCGTGTTTACAATTATTTTTTGTATTGTCTTTGTTGCGAAAAATGGGCTTAAAAGTTAACATTTCGCTCGTTTCAGACTAACTTTAATCTCAGACTCCAAATTTGGGGTCAAAAATACATTCTTCTTTTAATACAATTTTGATTAAAATAAATTTCAGCTATCTATATCCGGACAGTGGTATTTTTAGAATTTTCGATCCTAGAAAGCAGAATGAAGATTTGTAAAGAGCAATTTAACTGCGGTGATAAAATCAAACTTTTCAAGGGTGAACCGTGAAAGTGGGAATTGTGGTGTGAAGTCAGTACGACGCCGGATCTAGATTTGAAGAAGGCTTTCGTCTCATTTGCAAGTTGGGTGACGGTAACAACAAGTTGAAACCGTGGGGAATATGAAGCCCGTGCTTTTACAGCCTTATGTTTTGAGTCATAGCATGCAGGTCACTAAATCAAGAAAAGCATGGCCATAAAGTCGTTTCCTCATCCTGACAAAATTTTAATACCCCCCCTCCCCCCACCCCCCAATGTCCTTTTCCGCACTCCAAACACCCCCCCCCCCCCATACACACACACGTGCACCAACCCTTAAACCCCACATCGACTTTGTGTGGGCCTCGAAGTAAGAACACGGGCCAGTCCGTGGAAATACGTTTCAAGCTGTCAGTCATCACAAACATGACATTTTACATCTTCATCCATGACAGAAAAGGGCGGGGTGTTTTTCCTTCCTCTAGTCGCTAGGTCCACGTCATTGTTACAAGGTTTGTTGGCGAATATTGGCAGAGAGAAGGACAGAGTTTTATTTGAGCAAATGTAATTTTAAAATGCATCAAGCCTTTGGACATTTCAGAGTCGGAGCACGATTATAATAAACGGTGCACATTGATAGACCTAGATTTAGACGTATTATCATCTTTCCATTCAATATTTAAAATGCAACAATCGCAACCTCCCCCGTGATCCCCATTCACGGCAATATCTCTCTAGCCAAAGTGTGTCTGTGTGTGTGTGCGCGCGCGCGCGCGTGCGTGTGTGTGTGTGTTTGTACGGGAGTATGTTTGCTGGTACGTGTGTTGGGGGACTTGGATGGGAAAATTTATGTAGACGCGTGCTTTGTGTCGTCAATTAAATTCACGATCGTAGGTATTGTCATGATGATTAAAATTTAGTTTTCACGCTTTTCACGTGAAATTGTTTAAAAAAAAAAGGTAAAGACACCTTGACGAGATAAAAAATAAAAAAAATCAAAACATAGCATCTAAAGTTTTCCGGCACAACTTTAATTTATTTATATTGTTATGTTGTTATCATGACAAGCCTTGACCTTTTTTTTTCATAATAAAGATAAAAAATTAGACTGTCGGTTAACTTTCACAATACGAATAGTCCTAGCCAACCTTAACAAATGTATTCATTGAAACTCAACCGCCTTTTCTGTGACAAAATCCTGAAAAACTATAATTTACACATCATCTACCAAAGTCAAAATGATACGCCATAAAATCAAGGTGTTTAAGCGCTTCGTGATTGTTCACCTCGTTAAATTTAATCAGACTGTAAACTGACACGTGTATAAACTTTATTGGTATATTGCGGGGCCTGTTTATTTTGTGGCTTAAATTTTACTTACATTTTGTACTATTTGAAATTGGCCTACTTTTGTGCACAACTTTATTGGGTCGAAACGTGAATGTGGTGAATTAGTTATTCTTCAACGCCTTTATCTAAAGATTCGTGTTTGTAATACACACACACACACATCCAATAAAAAGTAGTCCTTTCAAGCCATTCGGCTTATTATAGGGCCGGAGCTTATCCCGGTTTCTGTAGCATGAAGCGGACAGTGGCAGATGAGATATATCACTTTCTGAATAGGATGCTAGTAGTCTAATGCAGAATACTTTCCCAGCCAAGCTGTACCCATTTTCACCTGGGTCGAGTGAAGCAACAGGGGTAAATATTTTCTTGCTTAAATTTCCCTACGGCGGTTTGAACACGTGACCTCTCGGTCCGAAGCCCAACGCTCTGTCCACAGGGCCACTAAGCCCCCTTAACGCCCCATAGATCATGGAAAATTGCGTAGCTGAATCTGTGTTTCGAAAAAAGTTAGTTTCATGGAGCTCATTTCAGTGCTCATTATTTGCACAACTGAACTAAGGTCGTTGGGCATGAATCACGTGCAGGCGAATTTCAGATTTCACTGCAAACGTCGGTATGATATTATTCAAGTGCCCTGTAACAAGAACATAATATTTTGCCATATACATTGAAAGGACATTTGAAAAAATAATTTGAGTTCAAATTGTAACATAATAACAATTTTAAAAAACAACAACAACCCCATCTTGTATATTTACGACAAGATAGGTTTTATTGAACAATTTGACTTGGTTCCTTTTTATACCACGTCGTCTAGGCCAATATTCACATGTTGCTTTCTGAAGGAATTTTGAAGCCTAGTTTTTCTATTTTTCGTTTTGACTTACTTTTATTTTCAACTTTTGGTTGTCTTTCTGATCAAACTACTTAATGCAATCGTTACTCTTTAATCACACAAATCCATAAAAGCGGATGTTTCTTTTGCGTATAAACCTCAGATATGTATTGTGAAACGCACCATTGGAGCTAAAGATAGATCTAGTGCTCATAAGTTAAAATCTATCGCGGTGATTTTTCAACGGAAATATGTAAAACATAACATGCTTACCTAAACTGAATTTTATTAATTTTTTTCATGAGAATCCAAAGACAACGTGGGAATATCTACATTCTAACCAGAGCATTTATCGCCTATCCGGTGTGTACACACACATCACACAGAGACACACACACACACACATACATTATATATATATATATATATATATATATATATATATATATATATCCATCT
>JBCJKF010659283.1:1872-12600 GCA_039654545.1 Plocamopherus ceylonicus | reverse complement strand
AGAGAGAGAGGGAGAGAGAGAGAGAGAGAGAGAGAGAGAGAGAGAGAGAGAGAGAGAGAGACAGACAGACAGAGAGAAAGAAAGAAAGAGACAGAGACAGACAGAGACAGAGAGTCAGAGGGACACAGAGACAGAGAGACAGAGACAAAGGGACAGAGACAGAGACAGGGGGAGAGAAGGAGGGAAGGAGAGAAGGAGAGAGGGGGAGAGGAAAGAACGTTGGAAAAGAGCAGGGGAGGGAGAGACAGACGGATAGATATACAAACACAGACTGATAATATATAAAGAACAGACAGACAGACAGAGAGACATACATACATACAGACAGACAGACAGACAGACAGACATAACGGGCAGGAAAGCAGATGGAGATTTTTGATTTTACATTTGAAATGAGCACAAACGGTTGTTACTAATAATTTAGTGTAATTACATTCTTGAATACAGTGCGGTGCCTCTTATTGGAATTCGCCGTGCTGACCTCTCAAAGGGACACGCGAATAGAGGAAGATAATCCTCGGCACAAAGAGGAAACATCTGAACGGAATAACTTTAAGATAAATCATTGTGTGACATTAAAAGACAACGTAAAATTTACTTCTTAAAGTCTAGTTGAATAAATATATGCAATCATGATATTATTATATAAAGAATACTAATTAAATAGATTAAAAAATCATCAAAGCTGATTTTTCCCCAAGAAATGAAATTGAAAATGATTCGTGCATAAATGTTTATGAGTAGAAAGTTAAATATTTTAATAAGTGAAATCAATACAACTTCAGACTGCAAGCTTTCGTAATACCGCGCGACGCTAGTGAACGGTCACAAAAACGAAATCCTGTTTGTAATACATTTAACGTATTAAGGCATCAGTCAAAATCACACCTAAAATATAACTCATTACGACATGGGTCATCAACTTTGACACATTAAAGACTGTAAATGATAGACAATCATATTTTGTAAATGGTAGCTACATAATAATAATATAATGATTGATTAACAATAATAATAATACTATCAACAAACGTTGGGCTGCCATTAAGTAGTGAACAGTGAGTTTTGAGAAAGACCAATTTAAGATGGAAGCATGAATTACACTTTTGCTTTTTTGCATAGGGAATGGCAATGCTATGCAGAAAAGAAATAATTTATTAAACTATTGATATGATTAATGAGAAAAACCGTTTAAAAAAGTAATGCATTATATACATATAAATAAAGACGGCAACAGCCCTATCACGGAGGCACTTGAAGGGTGATAAACCCACCCATTCAAACAGAAAAACATCCATTCTTCCTTCATACCATAGTCAAAGCCTTTGGCTAACAATAAGTCCAAAACGTATGTATACATGTATATATGTTGTAGTATAGATCTTTTGGGATTTCTTTGGGGCACAGGTTTATTTTTGTTTGTAGTTGGGTTTTTCAATGTTGTTGTTGTTGTTTTGTGTAGTTTTCTTTTTCTTTTTCAAGATTGTGTGTGTGCATTTGTTTTGTTTTGACTTTATTTTGTTTTTCTTTCTCAGTAGCTGTCATTTAATTTATTGCATACAATATGATTACTTTATGCTGTTTTTTGCCTTGTTTATTTTGCTGCTTCTATCTGTTGTTGGGAGTGCGTTTGTTTTCTTTGTTTATTGTTTTGTACTTCTGGGTTTTGTGTTTGTTATGTCAATTGTATGGGGCTAGTTTTACATGTATTTAATTTTGCGGCGAGCGATTGGCCTTGTAAGACTGCGTTCCGTAAAACAATTCAAATGATCACGTCTTGGTTAATATTCTGCCAATCAGAATGAGTGAGACGGCGTTTGGACAATATGTGGATGTCTGTAATTGGCCAAATAAATGGAAATTATCTTTGAGGGCAATCCAGGAAGCTTTTCCTACTTTATGTTTTGGTTGTAACAGAACCGAGGGAAGCCTGTCTGTGGATCATTTTCTGGGGATGCCTACCGATCTCGACCTGAATCAAAGCCCTGGAATTATTATTCAGAGTTCTAAAGCCCGCCGTTTGGTATTCTCACGAAATGCGTCTGTCTTTCACGTTGTCTCCTCTCTCTGACAATGGAGGAGGGGCCAATTCGGGACTTGCGCAGATGAGTTTCGGAATCGCCCCGTCTGAGAACTTGAACTGCCGTTTGTCGTAGAACTTGTGGAGGACGGCGCTGTGTGGGTGGAAGGTTTTGATGTGCATGAAGTGGTGGGCTGGGTCCTCCGTAGTGTTCCCGCAGTCTTCACACACGTACAGCTTGATGCGTCTCTGCTTGGGTGCGAACTGCAAGTGTTGGCCGTGCACCTTCTTAGCGTGAGATTCCAATGAGCAGCGCTGGGTGAAGGCTTTCAGACAAACTTGGCACTTATACGGTCTTACACCTAAAACGGAACAAAGAGAAGAGAAAGGCAGGGCGTGTAGTTAACGCGGAAACAATTATACACAAAAGAAACAAACAATGAATTTGTGTAATCTTTTGGAGAAGGATGGGAAAGGGGGGGGGGGAGTTAAAAAGTCGATGCAATAGGTACTGAAAATAAAGTAAGTTGATACAATAGGTCACTTATAACAACGCATATCATATTTACATTTATAATAATACAAATCCCTCTTCCTTGCTTCGTGAAGAGGAAACGCATCGACGAATTCAGATACGATACACACTTCAATCGATATAATATCACTACCATACGCATTGTAAACGGATATAACATTTATTAATGCATTGATAATGATCGGTATTAATTTCACTTTTTCAGAACGTAAACACTTCGTTGAGTGCTGGATAATGGCGGGTTGAGTGGAGCCTTTTCAAAATTAAAAAATAAGACACCATTTTTATCTGAAATTGTATAAGCAATATGTGGCTGTAATTAATGAATTGCAGCCTATCCCCTTTCTGGGTAATTTGAACTATGTTTCCTAGATTATTTCAAAGTCATATACGATACCAAACGGCAGTGTTTTTCTTTATTGTTTTGTTTTGTTTGTTTGTTTTTTGTTTGTTTGTTTGTTTTTGCTTTACAATATAAATGTGATATATCTAAACACCTTGAACGTAGTCGGCATAGCCATCTATGGAGTTTGTTATTGTCCCATGTCTTGAACGAGAGAAGTGCAACGGAGACGCACACTTAATGTCATCATATTTCTCAGTCGACCTTAACATGTCTGAATACAATACAGTGCGTTGTTTTCATTACATCTCCAAAATTCGCTTAACCAAAGGCCAATGCTAAGGTTTCTAGATAGAAGAATCGAACCAATTTTTATTTGTACAAATTTAAATAATTATATTGCTCGTTTTGGGTTCGCGTTTCACTTGTTTATAAATAAAAGCATCGACTGACCTGTATGTGTGCGCGTGTGCCTCTTGAGATCAAAAGTATCGTTGAAGCCCTTGCCACAAAGGCGACACAGATATCGTTTGTACTCGCTGTGACACTTCAGGTGGCGGTTGAGGTGTCGAGGGAGCTCGAAGTCTTTGGAACAAATTTCACATCGATACTTTCCGTCGGCAGTCGGACCGGTGGTTTTATTGGCGTTGTGCGATTCATTGGCGGTATCGCCTTTCTTTGTCTCCTCAGCAGCATGCGTCTTATCTGTTGAAGGAACAAACCAAAATGCACCTTCGTAAGAAAACTGTGCAGTGCTAAACCATCCAACTCTAAAATAATGATAATAAAAACAACAATAAATAAACAAAACAAAACAAAGGCAAATAAAAACGAACCAAGCCTCGAGGAAAATACACACCCCAAAACAACAAACAACGGAACATAAAACAACACCCCCCCTCCCACACACACACACACACACATACACACAAGCCACACACACACCTCCATATAAAAAACGACAACAACAAACGAACAAGGCAGAAAAAGAACAACCAAACAAAAGTAAAGCTCTTGTAACGGCATAAAGAAAGAATAGCAAAGAGATGAATGTATAATACATATTATTATCAAGGCAACGAACATTGCATGGGCAGTATAATAGCAAGATTATCACATAGTCGTTTAGTAACAGACAGCCATAACCTTAAACTTCCAACAATCCATTAACATACGTACTGTTCTTTGACTTTAAATTTAACAGCAGTATATCAACAGCATATTTTCTAAGTTCCTTTCCACTGCTTACCGACGGCTGCTGACTTCTCATCCGCCTTGTTCCTTACAAAGAGGGGATTCTTGATACCGAACCCTCCGTTGATCAACTCTGGGACCTGTCGAGATCAAAATGATTGATTAATGAACCATGTCGGCCATAAAATCACACGCGCTGTAAGTATTTAATTTCTGTTGAATGGGATTAAATCAGGCGGAAAGAGTAGCACAAAGAATCGGGATCTTGATGAAAAGGTTTACGGACGGTGGAGAGCAATAGGTGAAAAGACTGGCATGTGTTCATGGCTATGAATATAATGTATTACCCAATCTGATACTCATTTCTGATTTGTTCAAGTGTATAATTTGCTGTTTATCATCATTTACCGTTGTTCTTTATTGTGTTAATTCTTTGCACATAATGCTTTTTGATGCGATATTGACGGAAATAATTAAAATCGAGTTAAGTCTGATCTTTGAAAATCTTTTAAGCTAAAGAAAGTACGTTTCTTTTGCTTTACACTAACTTTGGAATGAATTTAGATCCAAACGATTATCCGTACCGGTTAAAGAGTGCAAAACAGTGCTATATTATGCTATATTATAGTGTATTACGTATATAATAACATTTCAAGTAGTTAAGAGGGGAAAACCATTTCTCTTTGCTGAAATCTTACCATTTTTGAAGGGAGAACACCCATTCTGTTGTTGGTCACTCCAGATGATGGCAGAGACGGGACAAGGGATTGCTCAGAATGAAGACTCTGGTAAGGGAGTCGTGGCCTCTCTGTGGGTGAGTTTAGGGTAAAGGTCGGGCTGAAGGCGTGAGGAGACATTTGCATTGGAATGGGTATAGACGGAGATAACAGGACTGGCATGTTGCCGTATGGAGGTGAGAAGGAGGACAGCATGGGCTGAGCTGGGAGTCGTGCAAGGGTGGAGTTCTCTAGGAAAGGGTTTCTAGGACGAAGGTTCTCGTTCGGTGAGTTTGGCGAAGAGGTCTGTGCGTCTGGCTTTCCATTGGTCAAAACGTGTCTTTGGCTGCTTATCGGCCTCGCGCCGACAGGGATTTCTTTGACGGGTGGGAAAGAGGCGACAGGAATGTCGTGGGAAGCAGGCGAAGTTTGGGATGGAATGCTTTTGTTTGCGAACGCTCGCTGTGTTAGCAATGTTGGACTGGGAATTCCATACGAGTTGTATAAAGATGTCAAATCACGGATTTCCATCCTGCTCCCATGTTGTTCTTGAGACATTCTATGGCCAATATTTGATGCAACATTAAATTCATTTCTTAAGGAGACTGCTGTATCTTCATTAGAGAGAGACGACGGAGAACCTAAACTAACGTTGGAATCTGATTCCGAACTTGTTTGCAGTTCCAACAGTCGGCGACGTGCGTGACTCTTGGGATGTCGGTCTGACGATGAAAGACTTTGGGTGTCGGTTAGAGTTGTGTTCGAGGATGGGCCTTGCTCAACTCTTGGCTTTTTAATCGGCGATTGGTTTTGATCTGTGGAAGGACTAATTTTGGCATTGTGCGATTTTTGAGAATATGTCTGGCGCTGACGACCAAGAATTTCTGAAAGAGCCCTTTTACGGAATGGAACGGAGTCTTCAAAGTGGTCGTCTGTCACACTGGTAGACGGGATGGAAGAAGATTGTGAGAATAACGCACCATTGATGTGTTTTTGATTATTATCTTGTGGGGAAGTTGCACCAGAGAAGGTAGAAACTGAAGCCTTTGAAAAACGTCTAGTGTCGTTAGAAATCTGTGGTGACTTTTGACTGCATTGATACGACGGGGACGAAGAATGGATGAGCCTGTGTTTCTTGGAATGAAAACTGTGTTTGAAAGACGGGCTTAAACTGTTGAAGCGCATGCGGTTAACGGGAGTCAGTTCGTTCAACTGCTGGCATGTCATAGATGCCGTGGGACTTTCCCTTGGAGTTGAACAACAGCTGGAGGCTATGCCTGAGACTGATCCGGTTGGCGAGGTCATGAGGTCATCTCTGCTTCCACTTTCCAAGCGATGGTGACTGCTGTTAGATTCTTTGCGCGCCTCACCGTCTGACGTCACTTCATGTCTATTTTCAACGTGGGACAAGTCTGGATGAGGCCATGCGTCTTGGTTCGAAGAGCCAATGAGTGCTGGGGAATCAATCGCTTTCATTGGCATCATTCCGGCATATTTAATGACAGATCGCGGGAAAACGATATTATTACAATTGGATTTGATAGCGTGACCGACAGACTCTGCATGGGTCAGTGGATCAACGTCTAATCTATCATGCGTCTCGACACGTCCATGCACAGCACTTTGTTTTCTCGTCACCAAGCGGCTGCTGGCAAATGAACGGCGACTCGACAACAATGAATCGTGATAGTTTTGCTGGATATCAGGAGAGAGTGTTTCTAATCCAGCATTAGATCTGGACGCCACATAACACTGGTGTAAAGGAGATTTATTCCTCCAGGAAAGAGTTGTTTTGTCATCGTTTCTTCTAGTTGTTATCTTATGGTCTTTTTCAAAAGGAAGTATTCGTTCTCGGCTTCCAGGCATTTGTTGCCGATGGTGAGAGGGATGACTCATTTTATCGTAAGCTAATTCTTCGGTTGTAGCTTGGAACACATCTGGTGAAAGAAGATAAAAGACCGCTTTTAAAACTTCAATACCTCAATTAAAAATGAGCACATTGATTGAGCGAGTAAAAAAAAAAAAAAGCCGTATATGAATTTCAAATCATTTCAAGGCTTGAAACACAACGAAACCGAGATGAATTATGTCAAGGCGACCATGTGATTTGTGGCAATAAAATTTGCCTTTAATAAAAATAAATATCAAATTGAATAAACAGAGTGTACGATGAGGAATTGCGAACTCAAAGAATGAAAGGTCACAGTGAAAAAGTGTCAGTCATTGCCTATGTTTGGTAAAATTTATTTCTTTTCCTATAGTTTACCATACTACATAATATGTTATAAGCACTGAGATTATCTGAACAAGGATGCACTGGGTTATATCTCAAACAAACAAAACATTTGTTATAAAAGTGTGCCGTCAAACTGACTAGTGCAGAATAAAGAAAAAATGACACATTACCCGTGAAACATTCTTCAAAAATCAGAAGAGATCAAAATAGTCTTGTAAACTCTGGAAATACGAGCATCTCAATGAAGAGATCAGAATTTATAATTATTTTCTTTTAATTTCAGAAGGAAAAATTGTAGCAATTCTCCATTCATACTTCAGATCTGACAACCATTCTCAAATGACGATGCAACTCGATCTTGCTTTGTTTTTGGTGTTTTGGGTTTTTTTTGGGGGGTTGGGTTTTTTTTTTAGGGTTTCCTCTTTCGTCTTTAAATTGTGCTTGTTCTTTTCTTCTTCTTATATTTCATTTTCTTCGGGCATGGTCGATGGGTGTTGTGAGAGGCGAGGAGGACCGATGATTCATTGGTCCGTCGTAAACGTGGTGTTGTATCGAAATGGATGAATAATCATCGGGAGCAGCCTACCTGGACCAAAGATCGGCGGAGCGGATCCAGGAGGCACACGCTTCCAAGCAAGACCTGGGAGCATGTTAGGGCATGAGGGAAAGTCACACGACGAAGCGATACGCGGACGACACCGAGAAGGGCTGGCATCTATCGATAAATGAACATTGCTATTTTTAGGTTCATAAAAACCATCACCCCTATCCACAGAATTTCATTTGTCTCGCTTGGCTTCTCCTGTTTCGTTCATCTTCACTGCCCTCGTCATCCCCCCATAAAGGTATCCTAACAAAAGCCATGTTATATAAATGGAAAATGGAAGGGAGAGGGGTATGATATAAACCTCCAACATCATAAAACGAGTTCTTACATGCCCCTTTAACTCCCAGTTTGACACGTTTTCGCGTTCGTTTATCATTACAATAGCGTAACAAAAGGCAATCGTGGAGTGTGTCCACATTGAAACTTGGTAAGAAAGAACTATTCATAGGCGGGGATGGTAAACGTTCAGGTCTATATTGTTGGTGGCGTCCTGAATGAAGATGAATAACAGATAACGATGTCAGTTGGGATAAAAGGGACGAGTATGAGGAGGAGGAGGAGGAGGAGGAGGAGGAGGAGGAGGAGGAGGAGGAGGAGGAGTGGGAGGACGAGGTGGTTGGAAAAAGGAAGATAAGTTGAAGAGTAGGAAGTAGATTTACAAGATTAAAACTTGGAATGATTTTTACATTGCATATAATTTTTTGAGAAACTTGCGAACTAATTGTCTGCAACAACTACAGCCTGACGTTGGCTAATAATTAAAAACGCAATTCAAATCGACTGATTCCAAGCCAAATTTAACTTCCTTTATCATATTTAAGATAAGATCATGGTTACATCATGATGCGTTTGATGTTATCACAGCACAGCCCCTACCTTATTCTAGGCAAACTTGTATCATCATGATGTCTTATCATCCGCAAAATGTAATGTTATTAACGTTGACAGAGTGTATTTGTTCGGTTTTCGTGGAACTTTCTTTCTGTCAGCGATCTTCTTTTTTTTTTTTATTCCGAGAATACTGCGTTAAATTATTCTCTTCTGCTTGTTGCCTTTCATTGGATCAACAAAACAAAACAAAAAACAACAACAAACAAACAACCCCCCCCCCCCCCACACACACAAAAAAAAAACACAATAAAATAACAAACAAACCAAAAACAAAAAAATGTAACAAAAATAGCAACGTGTGGTTTCACTATTTGCAGCAATTGGCAAAGGTCGACAACTGGGATACAACATATCCATACGATATTTTTAAAATTAATAAATACCACATTCAAGATCTCAAGAATGTCTTTATATACATGTATACATTTTCGGTGAAAAACAGTTCTATCTATGTCTATTGTCAAATAAATGTCTGTCTTTCAGTTTTCATTGTCAGAACGAAAGGAAAGTTTTTTATTGAGTATGTGTGACACCATTACAGTGTTTTAAACATTTATGTAAAGATTAGAAACGGCAACTTGAAATAATTAGGAAGAGGCGGCATATTTTGCAAACTAAGCACCGCCTACAAACAATGCACTTTATGCCAAAGAATCTGAAGCCACAGTGATAATTGATACAAATGGGAATGACGATAGAATTGAAGAAACGGCTTGCTCCAGTTAATGCTCCCCATCCCCACTCCACCCCCAACAACTTCACCTTTCTGGATTCGGAACGCTTTGAAGGGTTCTGGTTATGACAACTAGCTAAAAAGTCTCAAGTCAACAAAAGTAAATGAAATGATCAACGTATTATTCACGGTTAACCGACACCAGATTGAACCGTCCAAATGAATATCTTTGATAACAATCTGAACAAAATCTGAACAAAAAGAGAAAAACAGCCATTCGCCAATATGAATATTTAGCACTTTGTGTCTCAATGTCGGTAAAACACCACCCCCCGTTAATCAAGACAATTACAGTTTCGCTCAATTTCCATTTTCCCTTCCCAACACAAAACCCGTTCCGCACTAAGTGAACGCAACAAACTTTCATATTATTGAGCCTTCGGACAATTAAGCTCAGATCTCAACTCTGATTGAGTTCCGTTGGGCTAGGCTAAACAAAAGAAAGGCAATTTCCACGCTTTCTTGAACAACGCCTCTGACGATTTTTCTTTTGTGTGCGAGGCGAAATGGGCGTGACAGTAAACTATCTTAAAATCAGTGAACATGTTTAGATGCGCTTAGCAGACACCGAACTCAAAAGATATTTATTATGTCGGAATTGAATGAAAGTCTATACAACCCCGCAAAAGTCCGAATAAAAAAAAAAGCCTACCAATGATCAAAACTTTAATTACACATAATAGAAAAAGAAAGAAAAGCCCATTCATATTTTTGAGGTGCAAGAAACTTTATCGAGACAGTGGATTAACAGTGCACCAGTTAAGTAATACATGAACTTAACATTCTCAAACTTATTCAATATGAAATCGTACCAACAGCCTTTTTCATCAAAGCAGGTCTTAATTTGGGTTACTTTTTATAATACATGTCCAGGTATGTGCTGATGGAGAAGGAACGTGACACAAAAGCTGCCTCCTAGTCCTTAAATCTCTAACAATTGACAGTCAATCAGAACGGATTATCGGCGTGGAAATCTTCGTGGCAAAAAACAACAAAACTCTTGTGACCTTGTGCTTACACGACATTAAAAGAATGTGTTCATTCATCTTTTGTCGTGTTGTTGTTTTTTTCGTTTGTTTGCTTGCTTGTTTGTTTGTTTGTATTTTGTTGTTGTTGTTTGTTGTTTTTGTTTTTTGTTGTTGTTTGTTTTGGGGTTGTTGTTTGTTTGTTTGTTGTTGTTTTTTTGGGGGGGGCGGCGTGGCTCGAGAGGTTGTTTGTTTGTTGTTGTTTGTTGTTGTTGTTGTTGTTGTTGTTATTTTTTGTTTACTTTGTGGGGAGAGGGGCGTCCCCTTTGTCTGGAAGATAAAATTAGGTTTATTGTCATGTGCAGAATTTTTTTTACGCAATAACAAAAGAAAAGGGGCCAAAAGAAAAAGTTAAAAAGTGTGGGGGGGGGGGGGGGGGAGCAAGCTCGATGGATTTGTTAATTTGAGGTCACTAAATCCAAACCTGT
>JBCJKF010659172.1:0-12601 GCA_039654545.1 Plocamopherus ceylonicus | reverse complement strand
GTGTGAGAGAGAGAGAGAGAGAGAGAGAGAGAGAGAGAGAGAGAGAGAGAGAGAGAGAGAGACAGACAGACAGACAGGCAGGCAGACAGAGAGAGACAGAGAGAGAGAGTGTGTGTGTGTGTGTGTGTGTGTGTGCGTGCGTGCGTGTGTGCGTGCGCGCGCGCGTGTGCCCTGAATAAAGCTAGAGACTTTGACATGGAAAATGTTGGATTTGGTTTACGTGAGTGTATGTGACAGAGAGGAAAGTGAAAGAGAGGGAGCTTTTCGGGTGTTTCCATGTGTTTTTGTTTGTTTGTTCTTGTTTTGTTTGTTGTTGTTGGTTTTGTTTTGTATTGAAACAACTTTGTTGAATTGTGCCGGTGTGAATTCAGCTGTTGACAAAATTGTTTTAACAAACAAAAAAAAAAAAGTGTCGTACATGCATAATCTTTGTAGAAGGAGAATTCAGTTGATTACGAAATGACTTTAACAAAAAGACAGGCTCATTACGTCTGTGTAGAAGGAGAATAACAGGGAATGTTATTGAAAGGGTCGAAAGAGGCTGCAAAAAGGTCTACATAATACATGTACATGTACATTTATTTCAATGAACTGGGAAGGAAGAAAGGCAACTCAAGCTCGCACGCCTATATGGCGGCACTGTGATTGCGTCCCTTCATCGAAGCTGGTATGAGCCCTCTTAGTTTTTTCAAGGTCAGTTCAGCAAATTGCCAACCGAACAATCGAGACTGTGGGGCCAAATGAGACAATATAAATAAATCAATAAGTAAAAATTAGATTTGCTTGCTAAACACGCCCCTGTACATGGATTTACCATGTGTTACTTGGAGGTGTGTATGTACATGTACAAAGTGGTTGGATAAGACTTGTGCAGTTCAACATTATTATATTAACATAGTTTTCAAGTCCTATGGTTGGTTAGGTCTTTAGGTGCCAGACCTGATACAGGCACCGGCGATCATGCATCTCCAAGGCACTCTATAGTTCAAACATTGCAGCTGAGACTTGTTAGTAGCCCAAAAGTTCAGAGACTGTAAGAAGGTCTTTCCCCGTTTGCCTCTGGCTCTCTTGCCTTCTACTTTTCCCAATACTAATGCCAATTGTTCCAGCTCTGTATGTCTCATTATATGTCAAAAAACTGCATCTGTCTATGTCGTATCGTGTTCATGAGTGACCTGCAGGAGATGGCCAGGGCAAGAACTTCTTTGTTTGATTTGTGCTCGGTCCATGATACACGTAGCATTCTCCTTAAGAGCAATATTTATTAAGTATTACATGTATATATAATCTTTATTAGATGTATATAATATACATCCATGTACTATTATACCGCTCAAATCACGTTAATAACCATTTTAAAATAAGGCAGCATTGAGACAAATTATAATCTATAGAATAAATATGAATTGAAAGGTGGTGGTGTTGTTGTTCGACCAGAACATTATCTTATTGACATTTGACAGAAGTCATGCAATGAGGTGTATAATGAAGAGGACAGCCATCTTGTATTTTGTGGATTTAGTTGGAGGCAATAATTCTTTTAAATAAAATTTACAAACTTTGGTGTATTTACACTCAAGCACACTAAAAAAGTAACATTTTAAAAACAGAAATTACAGCACTTGTGATTTATATTCTTTTGTTCACAACAAAAGGTATAATCATGCTTGACAAAATTAACTATGAATGTTATTAAAAGATGTACCCATGTTGCTGTCTTTACAGAAATAGTGTTGACTCCAGGATTTTTGTCACGTAAAATGCTTTAAGTGAAAAGAAAAATCTTCACAATGTGTGAGGTTAATGAACATTGAGTTCCTTCAGCCGACTCCACAGTGCTACAAAGATGCTGAGACCATGTTGATGACTGAAATGGGCCCATTGGTATGATTGAAGCAGGCATGTCTTAATGAGGCTTGTCAATGGGCTTATCAAAGACTAACTGTAACGTCAAGACAATACATGTATCAAGACTGGCACAACATGTTGCGATAAGTGAGAATGATCGACCAAAAAGCAGTCAACCACATGTAACTGGTAATGCACGTCTTCCATTAATTGCTTTGAACACACCCAAGAGTACAAGATTGTACAATACATAAAAAAAAAAACAATTCTTAGAAACTAAGAGTGGCAAGATTAAAGCAATATAATTTAATATAATGCATACATAACAACAAACTTAAATAAACTCAAGTACATAATTTGAAGCAATTAAAAATTCAAACACACAAACATTTCAACACTAAGTCATCACTCAATGCAACTCAAACTATAAAATAATTGTGTCAATCTCCAATCTTTCTGTTTGAAAGAATTCAATATGACATTGGGAAAGGTCAGACATGATACACTTAGGACAGGCAGATCACAAAATAACACTGCCCTTGTCTTTCTTTGACAAACCCATCACTGGTAAGGCATAATGACATAAAAAAAACAGACTATTATACTATTGACTCAACATTGTTCTAGAATACTAAATGTGAAAGCAAGTCCCGATGGTGATATAAATCAAATATGATCAATATCATCAAACCCTTTGACTAAATCAAATTTGAATCAAATCCTGGAATTCCTAACCAAATACCAACCTCATGATTCACAGCAAAGCTGCTGTCAATTGATCATCAAAACACAAAGTACTTGGAATTCTGAAGCTCCCACTATCCCAATAATTTTCAAAACTTGGATCTCTATTGATTTGATCACCAAGAACAGAGTTTTCATATCATTGATGGCTCAGGGAACTATCTCTACCCTATCTCAAGACTTGAAGTTCAAAAATATTCGATTCAATGGTGTGTATACTATAAAATTGTAAGGCATTTTCACAATAGGTCTATTCCAAAGACTGTCAAGGAAGGAAGACAACTTATCTTACATTTGTTTTGAGAACACTAGGTTAAATTGGGTATACTGGGTCAATTGTGAAAAGCATATGTGTTTCAACACGTAAATTAAGCTGCAATATAAACAAAAAGAGAATAATGGAATACCTCAAGACTTGGTACTATCCTATGGTTCCCAATAACATGTACAAGGTCCTGTTACAAAGTGAGATGAGTAAATATATGTAGAAAGAAAAGACAATACTAGGGGGGAAAAGGACTGATTTAAAAGTCTCTCACGGAATCACGTTTTAGTATACTAATGTATATGCGTATGTATAATGCAAACTCATTTTATTCCAAGCATAGTAATATGTGAGAAATAAATGAATTTGAAAAAAATAGTCAAGCTTCAGGCAGAAGTTGAAAACAAAAAATTCACTTTGTGAAAACACTGATCTTTATGGCATTGCCCTTTTATCAATACATTTATTTTATGTCATCTTACTTCAATTGCAATCTAATATAAATATATGTATACATTTACCATAATAAACCTATTGTTCGCATTTCCCACATTGATATGTCTCCACTTCTCAGTAATTGGTAATTTGTTGGGAGCCAACAAGAAAAGACAGACCATGTAATAATAATACTGAGTGATAACCAACTGTCATAATATAGTTGTATACATCACAATACATGACAACAAGCGTGCATAAACTCCATCGTTCTAAATCTAAATGTGTTCAAGTCTCCCACAAATGTCCAATAGCAACCATCAAACCTCCAACACTCCTACATGTAAAACATGCATCCAGGTATAAACGTTAGATCTAGTAAGCCAAATAAGAGACAGAAGTGCATGTACAAACAAACAAACAAAAATTAACAAACAAAAAAGGATAGAATGAAAGGGGTCTTTGTTCTATTGTCCCATGCAACAGCCTAGTCATAGATACTCATTATCATAACTTCATTTTACTTGTCCATATAGGAACTGAATGGGACGGCAGAAAATTTAAATAGACTTTCATGATAAAAGCAATATATATTAATATAATAATAAAAATAGTTATGATAATAATACCAAAACAATAATCAGAGGTAGGGGAAAAAAATGCCTGTATGTCTTACCTGCCATGAACATGTATATTATAAATAGGTTAAATGATTTAAGCGGTTATTAACATCAACATGTGATCTTTTATTTCCATCATAAATCAAAAATTTTGGCTTAATGTAACAAACATGATACTTTTTCATCGATAATGACACCTGGACCAAATAAAAACATGCTTGTTAATTTGATGTATTCATCTACTTATTTTGTCCAAACCTATGCTGAACTCCTTCATTGCAGTTTAAGGCCTAAGAGGGTTTATTTATAAATACTGCAACCCTTAACTGCTGCACGAAGTTCAGAACTTTTCATTATACTTGACACAACAACAGGATGACTTGAAGACTATGAGCCTTATCAAACACATGTACCATATTTAGATGTTGATGATAAATTCATTTTAAGATCAACACAAATAATAATTTTATTTCTCATCAAGCTTAGATACAATTACAATTCTTCTAATATATGACTGAAAAAAGTAGGAACGGGAGTGAGTCTTCACTGAGAATTTTCCAGAAACTGTCCACAATTCATGCCATTTCTGAAATGTAAATTAAATCACTGTATGCATGAGTTACATTCCAAAGTTCACCTCGTTTTAGTGGCTATCATTAATTTTGTGAAAATTAAAACTAAAGAGCAAGAAAGTATAATTTATCTTGAGAATGTTGCAGCACAATTTCATAATACAACTGGATTTCAAAAAAAGATAAAATGAAGATGACATGCATTTGCTTCTTTAAAACATATACTTTAAAAAAATTCAATGAATAGAATCATTAACTAGAAGCAAAAATAAAAATAGAAAGGAAAAGATAGAAAGAAAAAGAAGAAACTGAAATCATTGAACATCTTAATCTACTGTGCACAAGGATTTCTTTTCAACAAAAGAGAGACGTTTGTGAAAGTCATTCTTAAATAGCTTCACACAATCTGCTTATAATCTATATCAACATAAGCATGAATAACTGCCAAAGGCTATGCACAACAGGATCATGGAATTATTGCATCAACATATAGTCTGTTCTTGAGACCAGGACCCAAAAAGCACTTAAGTCA
The DNA here is from genome assembly GCA_039654545.1 of Plocamopherus ceylonicus. Taxonomy (NCBI): domain Eukaryota; kingdom Metazoa; phylum Mollusca; class Gastropoda; order Nudibranchia; family Polyceridae; genus Plocamopherus; species Plocamopherus ceylonicus. Next base: position 7,585 of record JBCJKF010659172.1, on the reverse strand, counting down.
AATAAGTCAAACATAAAATGCATACAAGATATCGCATATCGCATCTTAATAGAATAACGTATCACAAAGGCAAAATAAGCAGATATTCACTTTGCATAAAACATTAAGAAGACATAAAATGTTTAATTACATTTGCATGGAAAAGTCTCTTTTGTTTTGTTTTTGTTTTTGTTTTTTTGCTTGTTGGTTTCTTGTTTTTTGGGGACACAGACTGTTTTGTTGTTTTTCATATAGCAAGTGAAAATGATAAGACTACTTTCTTTAATAATTTGAGAATATCTTATGATCATCTGTTAATATGGCTGACAGATTTTTTTGTCCTCGTTTTGGGGGGCGGGGAATGGGGAGTCCTTTCTTTGTTTTTGTTCTTGTTTAGTTTTATGTTTTGTTTTTAGAGGGAGATGAAAATGATAAGATTTCTCTTTTAATATAATTTGAAAATATATGTACTTTATGATCCTTTGTTAATGATATGTAAAATCAAGGATCCTTTTCACTTTTCAAATTCAGCCACAGAAAAGATATTACATGGAGAACTTAATAATAGTTTAATATGTATTAAAGAAAACAAAAATAATGTGCCAAATGACTTAAATGCAAAATTGTTTTGATCAATGCAGTTTTAATTAGTTAAAATATGATAGCCACCATATTTTTAGGACAATGAAAGCAAAATGGCATGGAACAAGAGGTGATTTTGATTGTTCAAGGGGGAAAAAAGAACAAAAAAAAAGAATTCAATGTTATAAAAGTATGTACATGTATTCCCATTATTCATTCATTCATAATATAAAATGTCATGCTTGTCGCTTTGTCATGATAAAGAAATACTGCTGACTTTTATGAAAAGCACCATAGTTTGTGCAAGGATGTGAATAATGACAAAATCACTATTAAAATACAGTTGATTCACACCTTATAACAACATATAATCTTTAACTATACATGTATTTATGAATAATTATCCATGAGAAGACTACCATATTCTATGCGTGCCAATAATGTAATATGACAATGGATTTCAATAAATTGTTTTGCTTTTCTAAAAAGATATTTATAAGAAATATAAGGTGGGCACGTCAAACATCTTTTGCCTTAGGTATAAGAAGTGTTTTATAATAATTTGTTCCCACTTACTATTTATATTAGCATTTTGAATTGTGGACAATTACAACAAAATGATACTGAAGCATTTTACATACCAGTACTTTCCTTAAAAAATAATCCATCCTTTAAACAAAAGGCAAAAGTGTATGTCAATTCTTATGGAGAAAGTAATTCTGACAATGTATGCACTCAAAGTCAAGATCTATGACACTATCACAGCAACAAAAGGAATAAAGTAAGGAATAATAATAAAAGTTTACTTTCAGCATTTTAAGGAGAACTGACAAAAGAAGACTCATTCATCAAATGCTGGACATGACCAAATTCTTCATATAGTCTATAGCAAGAAAAACAATTCAAGACAAAGGATGATATATAAAACTTATACAATCCATTCCAATATTCGACAAACTATATTAAGATGACATGACATCTCAAAGTATTATGGACCTTTGTGTTAAAATGTATGCAGTACCATCTAAAATCCCAGGCAAAATGCAAATGATGCAGAGGCAAATGAAAATTGCAGAAACCATAATAGTCTGCATAGACAATACAAAAATACATTTTAAAGTGATAAACAAATCAAATTAGATATTTTATTACTTGAGTATCTCTGTTCATGATGGATGTATACTTTGATAACTGAAAGATTGACTGATGGCTTGATGGAGATGAAACAACTCTTATACCAAGTGGCTGTTTTAAATGGCCCATTACACAACCAAGGAACATTGGATAAATGTAATAGACTTAAACTATTGTGAACAGCTGTTAAATGCCAATGCCAATACAATTTCTTGGAAAAATGAAACTGCAGATCTATTGTATTATGTTTCAGATTTTTCTTTGGTATAAAACTATTGAGAACAATTTGAATGTCAGAGCAAGAATATCTTAAGTACTGAAATGAGCGTTATCTCGCAGTTAAACAAGGATCAAACATGATAAAATATTTACTCAAACTCTCTTACTTCTTCCTATGTAAGATAAGCATTGGTGATTTTAGGAGATTTAAGTACATTTAAGCCCCCACACCTCAGTTCAACCCTAGTTATTCCAAATTCCTGGTAAATATAACTTTTTTGTTTTCATTAAATTTATGTTTGTTCATGTATTGACTGTTTGATCTAGATGTCGACTCATTTTTCCATTTTTTCCAGTGAAATGAAAATTAAAATCAACATTTCCATTAAAAAAAATGACGTTCACAGCAAAATTGAAGTGAGATGATCTTACTGCACAATTAAGGAGGCAGAATTATGATGACACTGCCTGTAGATAGAGAGATCAAAGAAGGAAAAACTTCAGGCTCCTGCACTTCAGAGGATGCCATAAACAATAATAAAACGCAAAAGTTCTGAAGTTGTGAAATCAATGAAGCAACGAATGATCTCAAAATTAAAATCTATTGTTACGGAAGGCGACTCTTGAAACAGAAAAAACATCTGTTGTTTTGGGGTTTTTTTTAACTGAAAGTCATTTGAGAAAAATGATAAAAAGTTAAAAAGGAAAAATGATGGCAGTGGGTTTTTTTTCTATCTTGAAACATTGATTTACCCCTCCCAAATTGATAAATACATTTATCTTAATGAAATGCGATAAATCCAGATTCTTGTAAGTCTGAATTTTTTTAGCAGTTCTAGCGGGTTGGTCACAGTGGCACAGCAGTTGTGCTTTGGATTCACAACTGGAATGTTGGTGGTTTGAATCCTCTCAGGGACATTGTAATTTAACTCGCAGGTGAGATTATTTACAATAATTGCATCCATTTGCCCTGTTTCCCTTCGGCTGAATAAATTAGTGCATTTTTTTTTTCGGGGAAATGTCTGAGAAAAAAAAAGCCTTTATTTAAAAGTGCATTAAATTCTAATAAAATGAAGCAGATAATATTTTATGCAATCTTTTTAATTTTAATGATCACATCCTTAATTATCAGCAACTTTCTTTTGGTGTTAAATTCCCTCCTTTAAGAATGAATAAAATAATTGAATCGAATTGAAATACAAACATGTATAATGTGTTTCAACACATCCCAGGCATTTGAATAGCCATTCAGTATTTGTTATCTACTGCATGCTATTCGACAATACCCGCCCTCACTGAAAATGTTTGTTAAGTGAGCATGTCTGATAAATTAATTGACCTGATAGTCTAGTGAGCATGTTTGATAAATTAATTGACCTGATAGACTATTTCAGTTGAGTTTAAGAACAATACACAATAATTACCTATAAAAACACAACCAAAAATGGCCTGCTAGGTTATTTGGATACCTTCTGCTAAACAACATGGCCACCATAGTTGTTTCCCTACACCCAATGTTGCTGTTTTTTTGTTTGTTTGTTTTTCATTTAGAAGAAAGGTGATGAAATCTGCTGGATCTGTAAATGTGGAATAAGATTGGGTGTCAGATAACTGACTTTCAATGCTATAACGTATAACTATAACAATATATTTATCTATTCCAATATAAGAATCGAAGTGTGAGAAGTGAAAATGACAGAATAATGACAAGAAACACCAATCAAATTATTTTGTTCCCACATAAAATAGTTGATGAAAAGAGTGTGTTGACTAACTAAGTGGCATAAGACTATTTGTCAAAGAGTAGGACAGCAACAATTTTCATGTTCAATAAGCGGTCTTAAGGCAGTGAAGTCTGAACACTATACTGTAATAAAGTGGTACAGTGATAATATAGCACCAAGAAAACTTCAACAACTACACTGCAAATAGAAGTAAAGTAGGAGCAGATACATGTACAACAATTTGCACCACTGCAACAGCCTACAAATAATGCATCAACATTAAAAACACATTCAATCATTATCTTTAAGATAGAGCTGGGCAATTTCTCAGGGGCTAAATTTGCTGGCATCTAATAGGATGTCCAGTTAAACTTAAACATAAAGTGATCTATTTCCCAAGGCAATACGTACATGCAGCCTTCACTTGATCCAACATAAAAGAAACTTAAAATGTTTGCAAGGATCACACCATTATTTACCTACTTACTACTTGACAAATATGACACTAAAACATAAAAATTGATGGTGGGTCGATTTTGAAATGCTTTCTTTAAATCTGTTCTCTTTCATGGGCTAACAACATACAAGTTACCATCTCTACTGTAACAATGTTCCATTCTTTTTCCAACTTCACCGTTTCTAGCGAAAAGATATTAAATTGATTTTGTATTCAGTATAATCTTTATTCATTTTATATTATTTATTACAATGATTTTGTGCTCAGTATCATTTTTATTCATTTCATATTATTTTATATAAAAATAAAAATTACATGTAAGCACTGGTTTGCTATTATTCTTGATTTTATTGTAAGTAACTCAGGCCAAAGAGATATGCCTCACTTTATGAGGAAATTTATTAACTTAAGTCAGCCATGTAATTTTGTCGATTACAAGCTGAACATCTTTTTCATTCCAGTTACTTTCAATAGGCCTACATATCAACTAACATAAGAAATAAATCTCAAAACATGAAGAATTAATGTCCCCTCATTGACCTAATCAAAGCAGCAAACAGAGGGATGCCCTGTGATACAGCACTTCACACAAATTTGGGGCTATGAGGCAGATTTGCTGACTACATCTCTATATGGTCATCAATAATTGTCAAGACAAACTGAGTGGTAAAATTTCTCAACAGTGATGGCAAACTTTACTGAAACCCTGGCAATATTCCTTTAAGGTACTCAAAAGTGAACACTATTCCAAATTATCATAATAAGAAAAGTACAATTTCAGGCCAAATAAAAGCAATTTCTGGTGGTTAACAAAAACTTAGGCAGATCCTTCCTCCATCAAACAGCACATGATGAATCACCATCCTCTAGCAAAAGAGGACTGCCAGAGTTGCCCGGCTCTACCCCATCAATAGTCACTCTTATTGATATAATACATCTAATATCTGACTTGCATAACATAGCCCTTGCTTCTCAATGTCTAGTGCAGGCCAGAAAAAGTATTCATAGATTAGAATAAAATGACAGACCATGATATTTTATTCAACTTTATCAAGCCCAAACATGAACCACCTGCAAATCTCAAATGACTGTTATTAGAGCTGAGTAATAAAAACAGCAGCAAGCAAACATCAATGATAAAGTGTGGATCAAACTAAACAAGCCAAAAGTGGAATGAAGATGAATTGGTCACAAATTGAAAAAGACAACTAGGAAATAATTGCACAAGAAATTTTCAAAAGGAAGTAAGTCATAAAAAAAAAAAAAAAATTGGAATGGACTAGTCAGCATACACAAGCCAAACACAAAAGAGGGACCATTGTCTTACATAGGCAAAATGACAAAATGATGATGATGATAGATGTAAACATTCATCGCAGTGGTAGAAACTGTATCAGATATGAAACATCTGAACAAAATTAAAGGTCTAAATAAATGCCATAAAAATAATAAAATGAAGTGTAAGTAGAACAATTCTCAAATGGGACAACCAGCAATAAAATTACATTTGCCTTGAAATATTTTTAAATGTAAAAAATCATGGGTTGATAGGCAAAGTGTAATCATTGGCCTTTTAGCTATTAAATGTTTCTGCAGTCAGTTATCTAGAATTATTATTCTAAAGCATCTCCACATGGCATTGGTATTTAAAATTAGGGAAAATAAATACATGTACAACCTTTCATAATTATGGTGCGAAAGGCACTTTTTTCTCCCAATAATTCAATGCATGTTTTTTTTCTCCCAATAATTCAATGCATGAAAGATAGTGAAGCAATCCTATGAGTAAAAGCAAGCATGAATAAATCAAGGGGTGCCTGCGCAATGATCACGAAGAAAATTTTCAAATCCTCAAAGAAAGATGAGATGAGATTGTAGTTAAAAAATTAAGAAGAAAAGGTGAGTATTAGTACACGAATGCCTTGTGTAAATAGGACGGCTGAACTCATATTGCTGCTCAGTGTAAGAGTGGTGGTGGAGGGGGAATTGAACAAATTACATCTATATGTAGTGGGAATAAGAGACGAAGGTGCGGATTGGTGGGGTAGGAGGAAACAGGAAACAATGGCCTCGAACTCTGCAGTTCACCCCAATCTCCAAAAGTTCTCAACTATAAGTCTGAAGGATTTGATTCAGAGAGGGGACGAAGTTTACAGAGGGTGTTAAAGTCTCTCAGATATCCTGATTTACCATATATATAGTTCGATCCTGGAAAGACAAACTCATAATTACATCCTTGACTCTGGCTTAGAGATCTAAAAAAAAAGAAGGTAATTTCCTTTCATTATTGTACCAGCCAAACTTACAAAGAAAATTATGCTTGTGGGGTTTACATTGTCCGTCCACTTTTAAATCAGCCTGAACTTTATTGTGAGATGAGACAGTTGTACCCATCCAAACCACAAGCAATACTACATAAGGAAATGTGTGGAAATGATCAGATTGTATAACAGTAACACATGTCCAAGGTTAGGTATTTGTGCAGACAAGAATATGTCACTCTTTTCTAATTCTATAACTGTAATGCCAGTAAAGGCACTGGAAATGGAGATTAAAAGTTATAGTGTTAGGTTACTAAAAACATTTTTTTTTTTCACTTTAGAGGCAGAAACATAGTACTCATTAATACCTAACAAAATATACAAAATATGGAATTTGCAAAATTTTCATGCATTATCCTTATCACAGGCACCCCTTGAAATAAGACAAACATTTACTCATCGCTTTATCTCTCCTTTCCTCTTTTTTACATCTTTTGGTAGGGTGTCTTTTAAAATGTCTTTTCTTGATTCCCCGTCATGTTGTGTATTATGTGTCTTGGCTCCAATTGATTTCTTCGGCAAACCAAGTAAACTGGGAAGTCGCCTTATCAATGTAAACACTCCAGATACCGGCCACTCAAACTCATTGGGCACACGGCCATCACACTTTGACTCAAAGAAAGCAAACATGGGAAACCAAACTCGCGTTCTATTGGCATCTTGTTGCATGAGGGCACGATTATTTGCAAGGGTGTGGTAATACATGAAAAGACGTGAGTTCAGGTAAAAAGCAATAAATACATCAATTGAGTAATGCTCATGAGCTGCTAATAAAAAGAAAATGCCAAAGAAATTTAGACACCATGAGATAATATGAAGATAATAAAACTTCCTGGGAGTATCTGAGGAGAAAAAAAAAGTAAACAAAATAGTCATGTTAGACAGTTAATGGAAGAATAGAATAGAAATATTTTTTTGTCACTTTCAAGTTTCAAGTACTGGTAAGTTAAATCATAAAAAACAATTTAACAAAAGTAAAAAATAGCTTTATAAATAAAAACATAAATAAACTTTAAAACCATTTGAATCTAACCTTGTTTCGTTTTTATATATAAAAATCATATTTTAAAGTCAAAAATGAATATTTTCAAGGACACTAAGAAAAAAAAACATCCACTTGATAGTTCCTAACATACTCCTTCCAGAAAGAAATCCTCCTAACCTTCCCC
>JBCJKF010658950.1:0-12615 GCA_039654545.1 Plocamopherus ceylonicus | reverse complement strand
ATTATTATTATTATTATCATTATCATTATTATTATTATTATTATTATTATTATTATTATTATTATTATTATTATTACTACTATCATTATTATTTTTGTTGTCATTTGGCAGGGCTCTATCATTTGGTCTTTTACCTTGTTTAACTAATGTAATTGAACTAATTTGAGAATAGGAGGAAAAAGGAAAGAAAGATGTTATTTGAAAAATACCTTTGTGTAGATTTTTGCATCCATCTGCATATGCAATGGTAATTGATACTTTTAAACGTCTTCAAGGTGGAGGTGTGCACCCACAGTTGGTTCCTTACGACATTCTCACCGACAAAGAGAAACGAAAGAACCGAGAGCATGCTCAGGAGCTTCTAAGATTCTTGCAATTTTTGGGTTTCAGAATAACAAGGTACAATTAACTAACATTGACTAGATGTTTAGCTCATCCTCAATGCAATGCATATCATTTGCAAAATTAACTAAAGTTAATCTACCACTGTAAAGTCTCTTTGAAATGTACATGTGTTGAACTGATTTCAATTTTTCAAGTCCTCCCCACCCCCCCCCCCCCCCCAACCCCTCCAAAAAAAAAAGATATATACATTTATCTATACAGGTGGAAAGTGATAGAAAGCCATTGTCTCACCTTATTTTGTGAGAAAGTAAAGCATTTCAGAGGGACTTTATGTGCTTAAATTGTAGATATTTTTGACATCCTCAGTTCACCTCCAGACTATTCAACTAATCCACTAACAATTTATTTCCTATGTTTGGCAATTTCCAAGAAACTTACAATCCTCCCCTGGGTATGACAAAGCATTTGTCTTGATTTCTACCTCTTTTATGCACCAAAAAAAGTAATGTTACATTATTCTGCTTGGTAGATCAAAATTCCCACCGACAGTCTAACTTGTAACTTTTCTCTGCAAAAGTGTTTTATTAGAATAACAGTCTTGCGAAATTCACATGCACCAAAAAGTTTTAGCATGTGTTGTAGATACTTTTCATATTTTCTCTGTATGTGAAATGTTTCCATCCCCTACAATATAGGTTAGGTAAATGTAGCATTTTGTCTGTTCATAAATGAAGAAAATTGTATTGGCCATTTTCAACGCATCATTAAGATAATGTAATGTACAATTGGAGAGGGTAAGATAAATTTGTGTCGTATTCAATGATCCTGCATACATAATTTCATGATTCATCATATTTTTGATAAAAAAAATTCAAAATATTGTTTTAAAAATGCAGCATCCAACAGATTTATTTGAGAAACAAAGCATAAGAAAATATGTAATACCCAAAAAAGATAAGCTTGTCTCATAATAAGTACTTCATTATGACAATACAAATTTCAACCATACATGTATTACCAATACATATTGTAATCATCTGATTGTTGATTTTTAGGAATAACACCACATATTGACTAGTTCTTTGAGAATCATGTCCTTTCCCTTTTCCTATGGCTTTTAAAAAAAGGGTATTTGTAGAACCTGAAGTGCATTGCTTTTTTGCCTGAAAGTCTTGATTGCTCTTAGGACTAGATGCATCAATATGTGTCCTTGTCATTCTTTTAATTACAGCATTGATGATCTTATCATGGTTTTATTTTTTTAGTTGTTTTTTTTTTTTTATAAATGAATGAAAAGTTAGGATAAAAAACTGTTTTTATGGAATCAATGTGTCTATGCCAGGGATACCCATCAGCTCACATTTTGCCCATTCTTGTGTAATAGATTTGATTTATTCTTAAATATTTTGTTTTTGATCTCTGCTTTATTTAGTTTGTTTTAGTGTTAGAACTTAGATGTGCACCATCTACCTGAAGTGAAAATCATGCTAATACAGTGATTTCTGAAGTAAAATCTTTATTTTTCATCATTTTTAATTTTCCTTACCTTTTAGATGGATTCTTTTTAGATTTGCAAAATTTTGTTTGAGATATCAATTTATTATTCTGCTTCGTTTTTGTGTAGACACTTTTAAAATATTTGTACACTTTTTCACATTTTTAACCATTCCTTATGGTCTTTTTCACTTACCTGTTGAAATTTATTCATTGTGTTTAGTTTCTGGCTTAGTTGGAGTATACTTTGAATTATGGCCTGTGTGTACTTGGCATGAAGAAACATTTCCCAATGTTCTTTTCATATATGATTAGATAGAGTTTCAATTATGTATGGAACCTTTTATTAATTTCAGTTAAATTGCTGCCTTCCATACCTTTTGTATGATTACCAATAGTTTATTGGGATAGGAGTGGAGGGGTATGTGTTCATTTGAGACCCATTTTCCAAGCACCCTTTTTGCATGTCTGTGTGATTTATTTGGACATTAATTTATTACATGAATTTCATTCTTTTTTTGCTTTTTTTTTTGTTTTGTTTTTTGTTTTTTTTTTTGTTTTGTTTTTTTGTTGTTTTTTTTTGTTTTTTTTGTTTCATATATTCTAGACTGATGCAGTAGAACATTTCTCATGAAATCTTTCATATAGTGTTTGAAAATAAATGATAAAAAATAATCTTTGTGATAACTAAGAGCATTTTGATATCAGATTTGTTGAGCAGCATTGTCCTGTATGTCAAAATCGTTACTCACAAGAAGGGTCCACCTAAAAGTTTTGTAATTGGGTTGCCAGAAAATGGCCATTCATACTTAACCGATTACAATACAAGTGGGAAATGGTACTGAAAGTTTATACTTTTGTTGAATTAGAGATTTCGATACATTTTTACTTCTTTTGGACCCAAATTATTGTGGTCTAATCCATTTTTTTTTAACTGGATCTTTCATTACGTTCAGTTAAGATGAAGACATGTCTATAAAAGCACATTTAGAGATTTTTTAACTAACACCCCCTCCACCCCCCCCCCCCCCCCACCCCCCCAATTATAAAAAAAAAAAATGATAATAATGCAAAACAAAAGCCAAACAAACAAACAACAAAAAAAACACACACACACACACAAAAAAAAGAAAAAAAAGAAAAATGCAATTTTAGGAAATATCTGGCTCTTAAATAACACATGGATGGATTTTATCTAATAGAATTGCATGTTTGGCTTTTAGGTGGTCACCCATATATATTTATTGCATGTTTTACAACATTTTCCATGTGTCTTACTATTGTCACATATACCATTGTTTTATGGTATTTTGCTTAGGGTTTCCATGTACTGAGACAACTTTTAAAAAAGTGAAAATTTTATTTTAGAGAGACTTTAAAAGCTACAAAGTTAGTGTAATATACTTGTCAGCAATAAATGAATGAACAGCAGTATTATGGTATTGAAGCAACAATTTTTCATCAAATATTGAAGCTATAATATACATCTGACTTAGAGAAAAAAAGAACAATTCAATACCAAGTAATTGGGATGCAAATCATAATACTTGGATTCACATATTTTGTTTTATTGTAATAAGTTTTTAGTGCAGATTTTCTCATTTCATTTATATTCTTGTTTTTTGACAAATTTTCTTTCTTTTTTTTTTTTTCCCCCTTTCTGTTATTCATGGTGGTCCTCATCTTCACATTTTGGTTCATTCCAAATTCTTTGGTTGATTTTGTTGCTTGCCGTCCATGGAAAACCACCTTCACCCTTCCTTGGTTTCTTGATTTCTTGGTACTGATGGTGTCCCTCGGCTACTGTATTTGTCCCCTGTCATATGGGATGACCTTGACCTAAGCAGTGGTGACCTTGGTTTGGATCGCCGCCCTGAATCCTCCTCTAGAACTCGTGAAACAGACACAGACAGTGGAGTTGGTGTTTCTGCCACGGAAAGACGATTTGCATACAGTCTACTTGAAAAACTCCTGGAATACCTTGACAAGGCATCAGTAAACATGCAGATGACACGTCCATCAACGCGGTTCTCAAGACGTCACAGCTACACAACAGCCACTGAAGATGTCAAATTTTTTGGAAAGGTGAGAAACTGTATTGCATTGAAGACATCAGAAAATAGATAAGATGAATGGATCTATTTAAATGTGAGATGTATCTTATCACAGTTTTGTTACTTCTTAGATTGATTACTTTTTGAAAAAATCATTTTATTACATGTTAAAGATAAGCAAATTTTGATCAATATTCATAACTTCTCAGAAATTTTTTGTTATGCTTTTCCCAATCACAGGTTGTTTTGCCTTTTGTGAAGCGCTACTTTGCTGCTCACCAAGAATATTTCATTGCATCCCCCAACTCACCGCAGGGAATAAGCAGCATGGCATCTTTCAAAGAAAAAGAGATGACAGCGAGGTTTGTAATTCAGTTGGAAAGACTTTGAATATAACACTAAACATAACTATGTTGATTAATATATTTTTTGACGACAATACAGATTTTTTAGGATTAAAAATTTGAACCTGTATTTTGAATGAATTCTAAAAATATTGAATGAGGATTGTCTTGAAAATTATGGACAATTAGACAAGTAACACATTCATAAATTGTAAAATGAACTCTCCCATAATTTTCAGCTTATTCTGCAAGCTTGCCCAAACTATGCGGGTGAAAATTACTGCATTTGGACATGATGTAAACATTTCAGTTCACTGCCTTCGGGTCATGGTGCAAGCTGTTGACTTTAGGTACAATGTTTATCTTCATCTCTTAGTCTTATTTTTTACAACTTAATCATAATTGTATAAAAGCTACCTCATAGATTGTGTGTAATTCCTTTAGGATTTTTGAAAAATCTTCAGCCTTTTTTTTTTTTAAATCTTAAAATGAATTTACTCATTGTGCATACTGAAATGAGAGAAAGTTTTGCTCATTGTTTCAATATATTCATTATATTTGTAATGCTGAATATCTGAATTATATGAATTTTGAGTTTGCAGTATCAATGCTTGATATTTTCAAACAGGAAAACTGCAATAATATGTCTTGTACCTTGTTTTTCCTTAATTGTGGGTTTTTCCAGTACGTTTTTGTTTTAATCGTGTTGGGGGGGTTGGGGGCATTTTTTCTTTTTTCAATGCCATTTGTCACATTATAAAACATTTCATTGTTTACATTTTTTTATACATTCATCAGATCTGTTGTAAAGAACAGTCCTGAAATTGTGAGGTCATCCCTTTTGCCATTTTTCAACAATGCAGCAGATGATCTCAACCTTGTCATGGAAAATCTGATGAAGGAGAGATTTAGCCATGTCAAAGGAACCATAACTCGTGGTGCAACCTCTCTCAACTATGTCCATATGGTTCTGCTTCCAGTTTTGTCTTCACTCTTTGATCATCTTGGGCACAACCAGTTTGGAGCAGATTTGCTGGGTAAGTATAAAGCTGACAGAATAATGCTAGTAAAGATTAATCAAAACAAGAGAAAAATGCACGTTCCAGTGATTGTGCAATGGATTTTGCTTTTCATTTCATCATTATTTGAAAACTTAAATATGAGTCGGAGCAGTTAGTTCAGTTGACATCTAACGAACAAAGTTTACACCTATCTTCCAATTTCCCAATTTTCTTTTTTAATATGAGAATTTACCTACCATACACTATTCATTTTTGATAATTTGGTTTTTGGATTGTTTTCTTTTATTTTGTGTGCGTGTGTGTGTGTGTGGGGGGGGGGGGGGGGGGATTTTTAGGGTTATATAAAATTCATTGAAGACATGCTGGTACAATATTGTCGGCAGTACAGCTGGCCCCTGGAGACGTGCTAGCACGTATTGCTGGCATTATCTAAACACCTGTATTTTGTACACTACCCCTATGGGGTATGTAATGTAATCATGGTCGGGACATGTTCCATTTGTTTTATTACTTGCCACCCTTATACAAGCTGGATTTCTTTGTGTCATGGTTCCAAGCCTATTTTAGGTAATCACATCAAAGAGGGCCAAACAGAGCTTCATTCAACATGCCTGTGTCACATAAAAAGCAGAGTTTCAATTTGAATGAAGTTGTCGAACTTGTCATGGAAGAGGCTTCAGACAATGATGAGGATCTTATTCATCCATTTGATGATGAAGACATTCAGAATTCTGTATTAGAGGAGCATTCAGTTGTTCCACTCTTGTGTGGCTTGGAAATTGAGATAGCCCTCAGCCGTCTGATAGTGACAGGATTGCTTGTGATGTTTCTATCAATTCCAGTGGTGATAAGGATAACTCAAGAGACAGTGTGTTATCTACAACTACAGCGTCAATAGTTATGCACAGTGCTAGATCTACATCTGATGAAAACAATGATTTCAACTTAGAAAGTGAAATTGATAATGGTTTTTTTTTTCTGATCTTGATCAGAGAATGAAACTAGATCTTAATATTATAGATTCTAATACTTCTACTGATGGTTACATAAGAGATTGGTGGAAAGATCACACCAGCAAAGGGGGTGTTGTATTTCATAAAAGGGGGAATTACCATCCCGTATTGAGTTTCCCTAACCAGCAAACTAAGCACTGGGGCTCTGGCATATGACAGGGGAAAACGAAACAGAGGTTCTTTGTCACAACCTGCAGACCAATCAGATGGTTAGATTGTTACATAGTCTTGGTGCAGCATACGACTTGTCAAGTGCAACCAAAGGGTGAGGGGGTGGTCACTTAGATGCTTATTAGATTCTTGGATTAGGTATGACTTACCTACAATTGCAATATAATGACATAGGTCCATGAAGGACTAGGCATGCTTGACCGCCGACATGCCCTATAGCAGTTATTGACAGCTTAGGTCTGTATTCACATCTGGTCCTGTACTCTCCACTAAGCCGTTGCCAGACCTCCGTTGTGAATTATCATGCTAAAATGGAATATTCATACTTTTAGAAATATAAATTATTGTTTAAGTCATCCTTATATTCTATGATTCATCTATGTTATCTGTATCTTGAACCATTTTCCTTTGTTATTATCTATGAAAAAAAAAATGAGAAAAAGTCCAAAACGTACCCTTTTACATCAGGAAAATATAGATTTCGTTTGCAATGAATATGAAAAGTGATTACTCCATTAGAAAGCAGAATTATTCCTCAATATCATACAAAAACATTTGTCTTTATCATTACTAATAGAAAAGTTATGGCTGATTTCAAATAGGTAAAAAACATGCATCTCAGCGACTTGGCAAGTCCAATGCAGCGTGTCTTTGCTGAGATGTAAGAATGAATTTCTTATCGAACTTAAAATTAGATTTGATCCCATTTAATCTATTTGTTGCAGTTGGTGATATCCAGTTGGCTTGTTACCGCATTCTCAATGCTCTCTACACTCTTGGCACAAGCAGCTCTAACTTTGCTCAAAGGTTGCTTTTGTTTTATTTAAAAATGTTATAAAAATCATGTCCTTTTTTTCTTTCTTTTAAGATTAATTAAATATAAATGACTGCCATATGTATCAAACAGTAATAGGGAAAGTACTAATATTCTAACCAACCTTATCTTGACTCGTGATATTTAAAGATAATGTAATCTGCGAAAAAAAAAATAAGCACTCCTCATTTTGTTGCCTTGTTTATTGATCCTTAATGCTCTATATGCATAAAGCAACGTACTATGTTGTAAAATGTATGATTGAATCCACATATATTTTTCGGCAAAGCAAAAATGGAACTGTTTATGAAATTACTGGAATGGTAGGAATCTATATTGTTTAAAAAATTCTCATTTATATACTTATATAACCAATTTACAAAAACAAAATCTTTAATTCCTCAAATATTGTTTAGAAGTAATCAATTACATAAGATAAATTTCTTAAGCTATGAATAACAAGTATATATAACTTTTCTACTCCAACTGTCTGTCTTGTTTCCGTGGTGCAGAGACACAATCCAAGCGGAATTGGCCAGGTATATAAAATAATCAGAAATGACAACATTCAGAGTGTGATTTTTGTACTTTTTTTTACAAAATGTAATTTTCCTGAATTGACAAGTTCAATCCAATAATGTTTGGAAGAAATAGAAAATTACTAACCAAACTTCAGTCATTCTCTACTTGTGTCCTACTTCAAAGAGTTTGAAAATGCTTCGCCTTCTCAAAACTTTTTCCATAACTTCATCAGAGTATTTCTAATAGGAGAATGTATTTAAAAAAAAACTTTCTGTCACCATTGAGAAGCCTGATTGGATTCCCAATTCTGTTATTTATCCTTGAGCAGTTATTGTAATAAATGAGGTTATATATGTTTGTGTGTGTCTGTTTGAATTTATCAATCTATTTGAGAAATAAATAATATTTGCTACCAAATGTTTGAATGGTCAAATATGTTTTGCACTAACCAGCATTTTAAGTCAACTTATGCTCACTAAATACAGTGCATGTTTTGTTTTGTTTTATGTAGTATTCACACTTTAAGGAATGAATGGGAATTATAAGTTTATAAACATAATGTGGGTACAACCCGAAATATGAATTTGATTTGATATTGAACAAAAGGAAGAATCAACAAATGAATAGCAATTTTGAATTATGTGATTCTTGCATTCATGACAATGACACAAATTGTCTTCTCAAAAGAAAGGAGTAATTTATCAACCACACTGGTTGCCACACTCACCTTTATTGGAATGGCCGTTGGTGCCACTGTCATAGGCAATTATTATAAGGATGCATGTCGGTCTTAAATTTAATAATGATACATTGAATTTTAAAATAACTTGGAATATACCTAACAATATTGTTATTGAATGTCTGGAATTCTATGGAAAGGTACTAATTCCAAAGCACTTTAAGAAGTTTGTCACAGAAAACTTCTAGTTGCTCAACTGTTGCATGCAATGATTATTTTAACCAATCAATCTTTCATTTTTGTTCTGTTCTGACTAATGCCCTTAAAACCAGCTTATCTTTCTTCTCAATATAAAACATTTTTTTAGGCTAGGAAGAAGTTAAATCTTAATCATCAATTTGAGATTTTTTTTAAATACTTTCTGAAACTGAAGAATATTGCTTAATAAGTCAGTGCTAAAGACTATTGACAGCATGAAAGAATAAATCCTTTTAAGACCAAATCATGTGTTTTCTAGAACATCATCATCTTCTCAGTAATTGTTAGTATGGATTTAGGAGAAAACTGTTGCTTGTTACTCAGTTGTAAAAAGTTATGGAGGATTGCATGGGAATGGTTGATCATAAAGAATGTCTTGAGGTCATTTATCCAGATTTTCAAAAGACATTCTGTTTCATGTAAAAATGTTTTCATTAAATGAAGGCCTATGATATTATTAGTAATATCTTAAGTTGGATAAAATCATTTCTCTGTGACCATAGACAGAGAGTTATTGTAAGAAATGTATAATCAGATTTCATCATTATGACTAGCGGTGTTCCCCAGGGATGTGTTTTTGGTCCTTTGTTCTTGATTATTTTCATAAATGATCTTCAAGATACCGTCTAGTCTTTCTGTAAAATATTTGCAGATATGCATATATCTGGGATCAGTAAAACTAGTGAAACTCTTCTAAATGATCTAGTGTCTGTGTTCAAATTGTGTAGGGATTGGCAATTTAAAATATACATCTTTAAGTGTCATATCCAACACATTAGAAAAAGAAATCCTTTAAAAGAATATTTTGTTAATCACAGAGACTGACAAGGGTCTTGGTGTTAACTTCCACTCAAACTTGAGTTTTGATGGCATATAAATGTTTGCATTAATAGGGCAAATCAGGTTTTGAGAGTAGGTTACAGAATATTTGTTTGAAAAAGCTCATCTCTATTTTTGTCCCTTTACAAATGTATTGTTCAGTTCATTCTAGAGTATTGAAATTGTATTTATAGAATTGAAAATGTCTGGAGACGAGCAACTCAAATTGATCCTGAATAGTGCAATTTATCATATATTGATCATCAAAATATTTTAAAATCCCATATCTCAAATATCAATGAAAATGGGGTGATCTTATACTGTTGATGATATGTAAACTTATCTCATGAATATTGAATAGTATGAATGTGAGAATGAATATATCTTCAGTTGAAATAATGAACGACTTCCATTTTTTGTTGTCATCGAAAATTCAGTGATGTAGTTTTCCTTGTTATTCATTCCTTCATCAAAATCAGTCATCATCGACGTAGTAATCAAACTACAACAACAAATTAAAGATGAATCTCAACCCTTAACACATGCAACTTTCATTGTTTGTCAGATTGATGATGAGGATGTGATCTGTTTTTAAGTATTCACAAAACACATTTACAAGAAGAGACAAAAAAAAGTTACCAAACGTCTCAATAGGTTTAGAAATGTTCTTGATTTCTAGATGCTTGATTTATGATGAGTAAGAATTTCTAGGGTTCAGGGACTTCCTCTTTTATTATACTCAATTATAATTGAATGCTTTTTTTGTGCTAAATATACATATTATTTCTGTTATGCAGATCTGCTTTGTTTGCATGAAATGTTAGCATATACATTTTATTGGCTATGTTATTCAACTACAGTATTATCATTATTTTATTATTGGGCACTTAAAGGTCAGTTGAACCATTCAGCCCCTACAATCTGATAAGATAAAATAATATAAGATAAGATAAGATAAAGGAAAATTAGCAAAATACATGAAGACTCAAATTACATCAATATTACAGGAGTAAACAAAATTTTCTTTGCATTTCTTTGTTTTCATTTCTGATTGTGTAAACATTTTTCTTTTGAAAATGTCAAGACATCGTCCAGCCCTTGGAGAAACAGTTGGCTCATTTGCTGCATGCTTCCCAGTTGCTTTCCTGGAGCCAGAGAAAAATAAGTTCAATAAGAACTCCATCTTATTTGGTATCGAAGGCAAAATTTCAGAACATTCTCTGGAAGCACAAGGTAGCTAGACTTTTCCAATTTGTAAAATTGCTATTTTTTAGCTATAAAGAAATGCTGTGATGTATTAATGTGTACTTCATTCTGTAACATTGATTCTATTGAAACTCACATGTGGATTTAATAAAATTGTGTTGGTTAGGTATACACTAAGTATTCACTTTTGATGGGTAAATAATTTTACATAAGTCTTTTTGCTCTCTTTGATCATGTTCCTTTCTGTATGATATTTGTAATTCCTCATTGCTGTAACTTTGAGATAAACCAAAATATTATCTTTTGATATTGATCTCTAAAACTGCACAGATAATTAATACTGATTTATTCCTCTTGTTGCTTTTGTTATTCAACTATTTTGTAGAGGTGATGGATCAACTGAAAGAGAATGTCCCGCCTTTAGACAAAATTGTCACAGAAATTCAAGGGCTTGCCTTGTCAGGTGGAAAATACCATGAAGCTCCACATGTCATAGAGGTCACCTTGCCCATGATATGCAGGTTGGTTTTTATGACAACAGTTTTATTGTGATCATAGAATAAAAGTAGTCCTTTCAAGTCTTGGCTCATAGAGCCAAACTCTGTTTCCATAGCAGTAGGCATGAATTGACAAATTCTATCACTTTCTGAATATGATGCTGGTCTACTGCAGAATGCTTTCACAGCTGAAGCTGTACCCATTTTCACATGAGTCGAGAAAACCAACAGGTGTAAATTTTTTGCATAAGGAAAAAACACATGTGTCAAATAGTAGCTTCTCACCCGTGTCGTCTCAGCACATAGTCTGATGTACAACTGCTGAGCCATGTGGCCCCCAGTGATCACAATGTGCTTTGATTTTTTTTTTTATTATGGGATAAAAGGAATAGTTTTATAGGTTCATACATACAATTGTTTCTCTCTTTTATATTATATCATACGAAAATGAGCCGAATAAAATCTTTATGCTAAAGTGTAATGTTACATTTCTGTTGTTTTTTTATCAGCTATCTTCCGTTTTGGCTGAAACATGGAGCAGACGGCGTCCACACAGAAAAGTAAGAATGTTGTCTCTTTGTTTATAAATTGTTTATTTTTATATGAAGTCACATATATCCTCATAGGGTTATTCGAAACATGATGATTTGTATAAAAAACTCTATGAAGCAGTTGTCTCATTTTACAAATCCTCTGGCTAAAAATATATTTCAAAGTAAGTGATTATTAAATAAGGAATAAGAAAGATGAATTGTCATCATCTCTCCAAAGCCTGCTTGGGTTTTAGTATCCCACTGTACTGTTTTTCTCATCTCCACTTTCAAAATTTGTTCCACACCTTGTCTTATTCTTTTTTTCCTATTCACAGGCCTCGGAACTTTGTTACTGATGTGACAGGGCAACAAATGAACGCAGTTTTGGGAGATGTGCTGAAACTCATTCTTAGTAACATTGGTTCAGAGGATGCTCCTTGGATGAATAGAATTGCTAGTATGCAATTTTATAACTGTATATTCTGACTAGTTTTATATTGAAACAAGACAGATTGTGCAAGATTCATTTTATAATTTTGAAGATATTATTATAATTAATCACTCTTGAATTCTTTTTAGGGGATGAAAGATGAAAATAATTTTTTTTTACAAATTTGTGTAAAATTTGTTGAATATAATATGGGAACTTCTAAATCAAAATGTCTCTAACAGGAATCTATTTCACCATCTTCCTCCTCCTCCCCCTCCTCCTCCTCCTCATCATCATCATCATTATCATCATCATCATGAACATCATCATCATCATAATTATCATCATCATCATCATCATCATCATCATCATCATCATCATCACCACCACCACCATCATCATCATCATCATCAT
>JBCJKF010658839.1:0-12616 GCA_039654545.1 Plocamopherus ceylonicus | reverse complement strand
ACTAGTATCAGTGCAAATTAACGGTGGAGAGTCGGCAGGTCAGAAAAAGCGTAAAAATGCCGACCCTAATCGTAAAAGCATCAAAATCTGAGAAAAAAGCGTAACGGTTACGCCTAAATCGTAATGGGTGGCAGGTCTGTGTACCCATTGTCACCTGGGTCGAGTGAAGCAACAGGGGTAAATTTTCTTGCTAAAGGAAAAACCACATTTCCCTATGCACGTTTGAACCCATGACCTCCCGGTCCGAAGCCCAATGCTCTGTCCGCAGGGCCACTACGCCCCCTGAGTGAATGATATAGGTTATATTTTACATGGTCACCAAGACTTTAGACTTAGTAAACTGCAGAGAATATTCCTTGTTTAACAAATTATAACTTACTTCCTGAGGATGTGAGTAAAGAGACCATCTGTCCATTCTCTGGTGTTGGGATCAAGGTTTCCATACAGTACCTCTTTGGAGATTGACTACAATGGAATATAGATGAAAATAACATATCTAGAAAAGAAAATAAGGCAGAGATCTAAAAAGAATATCAGATACAACTAAAACAATACAATAAAGATGACGTGCAATTTGAGTTAAAAAAAAAAAGTAAAAATCTCTACCATAAAGATTATGTGGCTCGATTTAATTATGTAAGTTTATCTGAAATTGTTTGACAAGAAAAGCAATGGCAAAATGAGACACACATGTCATCCATATGTATGTCACAGATATTTAAATACTCATTCAGACATTCATTTATATGCTTTATAATATTTGAAATGGAAAACACAAGAAAGAGTCAAAAAGTAAACAGGTACAATTCTTTTATAAATGGTATTGTGTGAAAGATGTACAGCTCTTTTTCTAACACATTAGAAATGTAACAGGAAATAAATGACAAATGTAAGAAGAAAATAAGCAGAAATGTATTCACTTTGGGATCAATAACACTGGCAACACCCTCGCTTCCTTCCAGTCTCTCCAAAGCTTTGAGCAGAACCCGCCATGCAGTTGATTTACCACTTCCACTTGGGCCTACCATCATAAGGCCGTGATGGAGTTGCGTGATCTGGTATAGCTGGAGAACCTATAGATGGATAAAAAAAAGAAAATGCTATTAAGCAAACAGTGTGAATCTCTGTAGAGGTAGAAATGTGCAATTTAAAAAAGGTGACACAATACAGGTTTTGAAGTGTTTTGAATATAAGAACTGTATTCAAGGGAAAGTGTCGAGCAGATGAAATATGAACTATACTTATGCATCCTTAAATTTTCATTTAAACTGATTGGTTAAGACAGTTTTATTTAATTATTTTATTTTACATTATTTTCCATTCACATGAAGAGCAGTCATGACTCGTTTTCAATTTTTGAATGTGACTAAACTGAATCAGGTGTTGAAAATGAACAGTAGAATTAAGTTAATAGTCTGGAAATTTCAATAAAATCGAAAAACAAAAATCTTACATTACCTTCTCAACCCATTGAGTTCCCAACTCATCTCCTTCTCCATAGACAAGGTACATCTCCTTGCACACTTTTTTAATCTCAGTGCGCAGGGCAAGCATCTCGGCAGGGGAATAGGCAACTCCAGGGAATACATCACTCAGGAGACTGTGTAGCAATGGGATATCCTCTGCTACCAGCTTGGGTACCATTGTCTCCATCACACTTTGAATCAGAATCTGCAGTGTACAGAGGCAATCTTAAAAACCCACCAATACACGCATACTACCTTTTTGCAATTAAAAAGTTACTCAAACTTTACTATAACATTGGATGATGCAAGTCATTGTGTCAATGAATGGGTTCAAACACATGACTCTCAGTCCATAGTCTGATGCACTACCACTTTACCACAGTGTCCCATTAGTTCTGTTAAATTTCAGTGTCCACAAAGAGCTTCTAAATAATTTCTTAACTATTTTGTCCCTGTGTAGAAATTGTTTTAGGGTGGAAGAAATTCAAAACTGAAACAAGTTCAAGTGATGTTCTCATCACTATTTCAGAAATCTACAACCAGAATTTTCATAAAATGTTGGAAAAGCAGCTTGAGCTTTGTCTCATTTTATTGCACGACAGTGAGATACATTATTACTGACCTCTTGTTCGGGAATGTTTTCAGCAATTGATGTTTCATCTACAGGTTCCCCTCTCTCAATAAGTCCTTCTTTGACAAGTTTGATGCGATCCCTCTTCACATTTCCAGCGCTGATCAATACACTTTTGAGGGCTCTCAGACCAAAGTCGTAGTGGGACTGAGCTGACAGTTGTTCATCACAAAGTCTGCAAAATAATGCATCCATAAAATATGATGTAATAACAAAGCCTCCTCTCAACCCCCAGAAAAAACAAAACAAAACGAAAATGTTCCCCCCCCCCCACCCCCCCACCCCAAAACAAAACAACAACAAAAATCAATTCTAGCTATAGCTTCGAAAACTGTAAAACATTTCTTGTCATAGAGAATACCATTGCTCTCTCAAAGAAATTCCTTGAAAGAATTCAGAGAGAAAATGGGTGGCCTCATTGATAAAGTTTTGTATTTGCTTCAAAAAAATCTAAGAAAATGAAAAAGAAAAAGCGAAACAAAAAACCCCACAACAAAATACATACTTGAAGAAGGGCACAATTTTGCTGGCCAATCTCTCAGCCTGCCTGAAGCCTTGGGAGTACAACATGACTTGGGCGATGAGCTGACGATCAGGCTGAGTCATGGCCAGAGAGCGGAACAGCTTCTTCAAGTTGTCAGGCAGGTTGGAACGTCCTGCATATCCAGGGTTCATGGTGATGAAAATGGCCATGTCTGGATTGACCTTCACAGACTTTCCAATCAATTCAACAGAAATGGGACCAGTGGCTGTAGAAAAGGAAATGACAATGAAACATGGATCAATATCAATCAAATCTGTTTCCCTCAAGAGGGAGAAAACGTAAGATCTACAAACAAATCAAAATTGACATGGAAAAGATAAAGAATTGAAGTGACACAACAAAATATAATCATCTCTTACTCTTGTCTTTCTTCTCAGGACTGGCAAGGTCTTTCAAAGCTTCCTGGATGGTTTGGATTTGCTGAGAGACAGCAGACAGCATGCGTTCTTCCAGTCGATTGAACTCGTCAAAGCATCCCCAAGCCCCTACCTGGCACAAACCTACAAAAATTCTTCCCATGGCCTGAAAAAGGGAAGACACAAATTGGAGCTCATTAGAGAATTTCAATGTCTGCAAGGAAAAATTGAAAAGACAGAAGAGAGAATGGGGCCAGAGATGCCCTCATTTTAACCATTTATTTACAAACTCTTCTGGGCCCTTGAATACTTAGAAGAGGAAAAGTGTTAAGCAAAGATTAAGATAGCACCTTCCCTTCTTTGCTCAAGGCCTGCAAATGACAAAAATTGTTTATCAAATCTTAAGTTTCTATATCTTATTTCACACCTGGAAATCAAAAGTCTCATCACAGTTGAAAACAAGAACAAAGCGACCCAGCTGATTACCAAGGGCTTTGACCGATTCTGTCTTTCCTGTACCAGCAGGACCTATGATGGATAGATTTAAAAACAACATTTAACATACTTATAAAACAGAAAACAGTAACATCGTATTATTACAATTGTAAAACATAATCGATTTTCAGAGAAATAAATTATTTTTGCTTTTCTCTATTCAAGACTCCTGCCCACTCCCTTCTCACATCTACAAAGTTAATTTTTCTGCCCACATAGCATGTATCAACAATTTAAAGACCCCTTAATTCTATTTTGTTTTAAGCATGTTCCATATATTTTTGTGGAAGTGGGGAGGGTGGTCTTACCAAAAGGTGATCCTCCCAGTCTTGCTTCCAAAGCTTGAGTCATGGCCAGGTAGCAGCGATCTGTAAGAGGTGTTTGGACCAGTTTGTCTTGGACACCCAGGTACTCAAAGCCATAGTTGAATTTGGCATTAGCCATCTGGTGTTTTAGAAAAGTCATGAAAATTAATGTATTTAACATTTTGTTGCAATCACCAACAATAAGCTGCGTCTAAGTCATAAAGATGTATAAGACTGGTACTTAATGTATTTAAATACATTGGCTTCCTTCTTACATTGAAGGCATATCAATAATAGCTAGATAAAATAAAAAATAATAACTCTGAACCCTGCAAAGCTACAAATGAGAGAAAACAAAAAGAGAGGAAAGGGGACAAAAAAGCTTTACCTGAATAGACAGCTGCTGAAGAACATCAGTGTTTTTGGGGTCAAAATAAAATCTCATTTGGGAGAGCCAATCAAATGACTTGGGACTGTTTACAGAGTTCTTGATCATGGTTCTTGTTACGTCTCGCTGATGGACCAACTCAGTAATCTAGAAAAAGAAGAAAAACAAGGGGGGAAAAGGCAATAAAACATTAAGCCCACATGTAAAGAAAACCAATCATTATATTGTTATTTTCCCCCTTCAAAATAGAGTAAATATATTGATTCTTTGATTCTATTGCCTTTTAGAAACAAAGGGGGATGTTCTGCCAAAGCTTTGTTTTATAACAGTAAGTAAAGAGGGCGTTGGGTTCCTAGATCTGCATTCAAATCCATGTTATCTCACCCTGAGAAACAAATAAGAGGGTCACACATGCAACACAATGAAGCATTTCTTTACTTCTGAGGGAGTCTCTTTCATCCATGGTCATGTCTGAACATTGTTATTGAGACCATTTACTCTCTCCTCACAGAACAAAAGAATAAATTACAAAAGACGGGCAGTCACCTTGTCATTAATAAGAGATGGATTCATAGACAAATGTACACTTCTTTCTGATTATGCAATTACATACCAAGCTTTCCAGCTTCTTGCGTCGCACTGGTGGCTGTTCATGTAGGACAGAGTCTGCAAGAACAGTCAATGTTGAGTCGACAGTACCCAGGACATTTTTCACTGCAGCCATGTCGCCTCCTTTATTCACTGCAACCTCAAGAGCTGACTCAATGCTTTCTGACCAAGAAATCTGAACTGCCAACACTACCAACTGAGCCTATAAAAGGAAAAAAACGCTCAATAAAATTTTTTTAAAAGATCATGATTAATGAGAGACAATGCAATAGAATATGTGGAACATGAAAAAAGAAGGGAGGTACCTGGAGAGGAAGAAAGAAATAATGGAAAGATGTCATACCCTAGAATATTTTAACACATGAGCAATATCATCTCTGAAGACCGATTTATTGAAACTTAATTTCCATACCATTAGCCATGGTCCTTGGGAGATATAAATGAAAGAAGTTAAAACAAGTCAAAGTCATTGATGACAGAAGCGCGAGGGCAAGCAATACTAAACCAAGCATTCTTAGTATGTTTTCACCCCTACATCAAATAAGTAACATACCTGATATTTATCCACCCACTCCATGTATTTGGCCGGTTCAACCTTGCCAGTCTTGAAAGAGGCCATGTCCTGAATGGCACTCACAAGGAGTTTGGCAAGGGTCACTCTCATCTCTTTCTCCACCAGAGTCAGCCACTCATTTATTTTGGGATGAGCAGCGATAGACACTGGTGTGGCAAAAGTCACCTAAAAATATAAAGATGTCAAGACGATGACAAATTTAAACTGAATATGATTTTTGAAGTGTACTCAAGTCATCAGTTGTGATTTTCTGGCTAGAAGAGGAAATTCAAGAATATGACTGATCACTTAATAGAAGCCTCTACAGAAAAGAAGGAAAAAAGATATAATATAAGAATGACAGGGACAAGAGTAACAAAAATACATCGAACAACTGTCAACAAATCAACAGAGAAGAGAAAAAGATGTGTGAGTGATAAAACAAGAAAAGGTAAAAGGTAGTGGATGAATGAGGGATGTAAGAAACAAAAACCATACCAGAGGTCCTGTTCATTAAACAAGATGTAGATGGAAACTGGTTACCCTACATTTAGTTAAATCAAGACAACAATTTTCCGCACATAAAAGATGAAAACAAACCTCTTCTCCTTCCTTAGATGCCAAGCCGATGACATGTGAATCATCCTCATTCAAGATGATAGACGAAACACCGGCAAACATTTTCTTGAAATGCTTCTGTAGTCTAGGAATGTTCTTGCTGTTTCCAATGATCTCAAGAAGATCTTCATCTCCCACAAAGTAAAACCTGTTTCACAAATCCAGATAGAGCCAAAAATTACTTTAAAATATGAAATGTCTTCCATCTAATTTATTTTGAAAACAACAAGATACTAAGACTTTTTCCTCATTTAGAACATTCTTGTTCAAAATGAATCTTTACTCCAGGTGTAATGAGACAAATTAAAGGTAGTAACAATAACGAAAACGAAATCCCCAAAAACAACTAAAACCAATCCTATCAAATGCGCAAGACTGACCTCGGGAATGATGACCTCTCTCGTTCAAGATATTCTCCAAGGGCTTTCTGGATCTTTCCAAGCAAGTCAGCCAATCTTTCAAGCTGACGCTGAACATTGGGAATGTTCAATACATCCATAACCAGAGGAGATCTGGCAACTTTTTTCATCAGGCCAAGGAATTCTGTGCTCACACTGGAAAATGTAAAGGAAACTCAGAAAAATCCCTTTATAACTATAACAGACAAAACAATGTCAAAACTTAATTCATCCATTTTCATTTCTGAAAACAGAAGCTACTATACAAAAATATATCTAACAAACAGCTTTAGAAAAGAGCTTACCCTTGGAAACGAGAAGTTTCCACTTGCAGAAGATGCTTGATGTCAGCACTGCCAGTGAAAATTCCCTCCAGGTAGACCCATCGCCTCTGTACATCAATCCAGACATCAAACAGGGAGTTGATTCGGTTCAACTTGTCCTCCCAGGATAAAGCATCTTCCTCAAATTGCTGAAAACAGAGGAATGGATTGAATGATTTATATGTATATAGATATATAAATTCAAGTCATCCGTGATTAGTTATGCCATGGCAAAAAACAAAATCACAGGGTGTCTGCCAAATCTACCCAAAAATTCTCCAGGGCCCCAAAATGACCGGCCGGGGTCCAGGGGCAGCGCCCTGGCGGGTGCCATTTTGAGGGGTCATTTGAGCCTCTCCTGCATTTGAAATCAGAAATAGTGCATGTAAAAATGCCCCCCCCCCCCAAAAAAACAAAAAAACAAACAAAAAAAAAACCCACTTACCTAGCTACAAATATTTACAAAGCAATAGTATTTGCAAATTACACGAGGGGTCGTCTTTGAGAGGAACCAGATATCTATCTAAACTAATTCTTTAGCGACCACTTGAGCCTCTGCCCCAGGGCCACACACTCAAAGAAAAAAAAACAAAACTGAAGTTGTCAGTTTTGACTTCGTGTGTTTGTGTGTTGTGTGTCTGTCTGCGTGCGTGCGTGTGTGTCTGCGTGCGTGCGTGCGTGCGTGTGTGTTGGGGGGGGGCGCACGCCGATTTGTGTATGGCCGTGAACGACGATTTGTCTCTCCCCCCTCCCTCCAACCCCCTGAAAAAAAAAACAAAAAAAAACGAATGGTGCTGGAAGCGACAACAAGGCCGTCTCATCATCCCGCCCCAGCTAGGCAAAACAACAACCCTCACTCGCCCCGTGCCACGCTTGTCACTGGCCAGCGACACTTGCAGAAATAAGCAAGGGTAGGCCTCGATTTCGAAATGTTTCGTAGTCCGATCCGGAACAGGAACGCAATAAAATTAAGAGCAAGAGGCAAGTCATCAAGTGAAGTCACTCGCAAAAAACGAAAGGCTCCTAAGCTTTGTAAGCACTTCTACGGATCGGCATCCCGGTTCTCTCACAGGCATTATTATTGTCCCAGGTCTCTCCCGGGGACTTGCAATCATCCCAGGCCTCTCCAGGGATTTTTTCTCTCCCAGGCTCGTCCCGGGCCGGCAGACACCCTGAAATCAGCCTTTATCACCATTAGATGACATACACAACTCATCAGGGACATCAATTCTAAAACAGTTGAAACATCAACATTTACTCTAATAAAAAAAAACACCAAATATATATATTATTATATATATATATATATAATATAATATATATAATACAGAACTTTGTGTCAAAAAGTGTAATAATACCTTATAGTAGGGAGACAACTTCATGGCTGAAACACTGTTGATGTGCTCTTTAACTTTGGTGAAAAGGTCATCCCAGCCTCGAATGAGACGACATTTGTTCTGATAGTTGACCATGTCCAGTTCATAGCTTCTCCAGACTTCACTGACCTAATTGATAACAAAATATTTCCTTGAGTCCATGTACATAACTAGAAAATTATGGTATATACATTGATTTAATGCTATGTCAACCTGAAAACTTTGTAAAATATAATACTTGTCAAATTCATTAATCTGGGCTTTATTTAAATTTTGCTGAAGTAATGAAATATAATGAAAATCATACACAAAGCAGGGGGCACATCCACCTATGACTTATGTTTAACAATAATCAAAGCTCTCATACAATATAGAAAGATGAAATAAAATGTAATTGGACAAGAATGTACGACGGTCGCATTTAAGAGTTTGGTTTCACATTTGAAATTAAGACAAGAAACATTAAGCAAACAGGCAATAAGAACCTGTTTAATTTATGACTGTATCAATACATCAAGTAGTAGCTATAAAATACCTGTTTCAAAAACTCTTCAAGAGCCATCTCTCCCTGAGCCACACTGATCACATCACGAATGGTAGCTTCATTTTTCACCAAATCAACATTCCAGACATGGCCTAAAGTCAGTTCAGATAGAACCCAGTTGACATGCAGTCTCTTCATCAATTGTTTCCAGTGACGCTCCTTCAAAGCTTCAGATTTAAGCTCAACAATCAGAACATTGACCTGGTAAATAAAATTAAAGAAATGAAAACTTAGATGACCAAAGCCATACCACAATTGATTTAGTCTAAAAATGAGAAGAAATGTAAAAAAATTCTACAATGGTTAAAAAATTGATAAATGAAAAATTGAACTGAAATCCTCACCTTGGCATATGACTGCAATTGTTTCTTGACATGCTCAAAAGATGAGTAAGCTCGTAGACGGGCTGGAAGTTCTTTCATTTGGTTCAGCAGTCCATCAAGAGATTGTCGCAACTGTGTAGAGCAAAAATCAAATAATTTTTTACCGATTTTCTCTCTTCCATATAAAATGGTTCACACCCACAGCTAAAGTAAATCCAATGAAGTAATTAAAAAAGCATGGATAAAAATTACATTAGGAAGAAAAAGAAAGTGAATTCCCTTTGAAAGTTTGAGTTTAAACAAACAATTTATAGAAAATTGGAAGTAAATGTCCTAAAAAATTCTTTCTTTTTTTAACGAGTACTAAAAAAACCCAACAAACTAAGTAGAGAGCTACTTTTGAGAAATCAAGAGTTATGGATGCATCTCAATACCTTTCTTGGAGCCACAGAAAGCCATGGTTTCTCCCGAAGATCGTCAATCTGTTCCCAGATCTTCGCCAGCTCCTGCCAAACTCCTTTCAGGTCTTGAAGTTCCTCTAGACCAACTTGCATGCGCTCATGGCTTGGACTGACTTGACCTGTGCATGACAGTAAATATGACGAATTTGATCATTTACCTGACCATTGTGGGCACAAAAAAATGGCCTTTCCCATGATAAATGTCAAATTTATAAAGAATACTTTTAAGAATAGGGACAGAAATAATGCAGAAGGAAATGGATCTGATTAACACTTTTCATCTGAAAACTAAACAGAAGGCTGAACCCAAACAGTGAGAATAATTGATTCTTAAGCAATAATGCTTTCAATAATCCAAAGCCATGTTTTTCCCCTCGAATATGATAAAATTAAACTATGATTGATAAAACTATAACATTTGAATAAAATTTATGTATCTGTAAATTGTATGAGTGATTGCAAAAGGCAAAATGCCAGGGATTTTATTATCAACTGAAGGAATGGTCCAATAGGATTTCAAGGAAGAAGTATCTTTTCACACCTGGCTCAGCCAATTCCAGAGCTTCTTTGGCTTTGGCCACGTTATCTCTCTCCTCCTTCAGCCTTGAGAATTTTCCTTCAAAGATTGTTAGGGCTTTCAAAGCATGGTCCGGCCTCATCTCCCCCTGAAGAGTTGGAAAAGGTCATGTGATTTCATATTTACAACAAAAAAAATGTGCAAATTTCTACTTTTGACTAAGATATGGAATGTATCCGAGAGGCTATAAAGAAACTTAAAAAATATATGCAGACCTGCCTCTTATTCATATCAATCAAATTTAATCAGAATCTTTTTTTTTTTCTTTTAACAAGCCTGAATCCAATTTTCTCACATTTTTACATTTACAAAATGTCGCTGAACTTTCATACAGTCATCCTGGGAGGCTAAAAGCAATACTATTCTAAAGAAATTTTGAATAAATTCATGAATTCAATTTAAAAAGTGACCAAAATGCTTTTAGTCACTCAATGTACTTGTGCAGAGATAAAAGCAAGAACTGCTATGGAAAAACAAAGCATGGTTCAAATAAGATAAGATTTACATATTTATATATATACAAAGGAATAACATATAGAAAGATTGTAAAATAGATGAAAAGATAAAAATGTGTAGACCAATAAATTTCATACATGGGCAACATCTGGAAAAAGACAAAGCAGACAATAATATCCCTCTACAGAACTGCCCAAAACAGAGAAACATGGACATTGTGATGACATCATGTTAACATTGCCAGTGTCACAAATGACACTGTCGATTGGTAACATGTAATAAGCAGGGGAAAATATATCTTGTATTTAATAAAATTTGAATTGTTTAACTTACAGCAACAGGTTTCTCTTTCTCCCAGTCTTGCAGCAAAGACATGGTCTTGTTTTCAACAAGGGTATCCTCAGAAGCAATTTTCATTTGCAGACTTGCAACACGCGTTTGGATGGAGGAGTCCTTGCGTTTCATTATGTCATTGAAGGCACCCCACTCTCCCTCAATATTATCAATGTATAACCACTGTCCTGGAAACTGGAATCGCTGACGCTCGAGAATTCGTTGTCCCTCTTTGTACATCTAAAGTTGATTATATGGAAAGGGGTATAAATGAGAATATGACATAGTATCCCTGATCCTACAGAGTGATTGCATATAAAAGCGAAGAAGACATTGAGCTTATGTACCAAACATTTGATGATTAGAAAACAAGTAAAAGATCGACAAGGACCTTTATGTGATATGATATGTGTTATCATATAAGAAATAGAACTGTTTAAATTGCTTTCTTTCTAAAATATATATTTGTGTGAATTGATACACCTTGAATGGAATTAAATGAGGCAAAAACTTAAAACATTCCTCGCAGATGTCTGAAAAACTTTATTGAAGAACAGAAAGAATAATAAAGAAATTGCTGCACTCACTTCAACTTGTTTCTCCCAGCCTTTGACTTTGCGTTTGAGGGCCTGGACATGGGTGATAAGGCCCACTGCTTCTGATGTATCAGCTGTGTCAATCGACTGTGACTCAAGGTCGGTTCGAGACTGAGTGTACAATATAAAGATAAATACATCATACAGACATGGCTAAAGGATAGTATATGAGTCACAAATACATACATTTGGTATCTTAAGTATTTTTTCTTTCCTGTTTCTTATCCTGGAAAATTAGGTTTATAAGACATTGAAAGAGTCTTACAAAATTATGGTTTTTACAAATGTAAATTCTCAGTCCATAGTCCATGCTAAAATAATGACATGAATCACCTTAGACACTTGTGCATGAAATTCAGTCATTTCATTTCCAAGCAAAGAGCCAAACTTGCTCAAGACTTCTTTGTGCCATGAATCATACTTCAAGGAGACCTTAGACTGGACCTGATGAAGTGGTGGACAGAGTTAATTCATTAATAAATGGTTGAATGGTTCCTGTAAGATCAACTTTGTCAGATCTATATCCAAGCTGAAGACATTTATATGGTAGATATGTGGCGGTGGTGTTATGGGGATGAACTTGAAAGTTTCATTAGATCCAATATATCTAATAAATTAAAAAATTATTGTAAAAGTTTTTGTGATAGTATTAAAAAAAAAATGTACATGTAAATGAAAACATTCTTGTTTGTTTTTTGCTTTATTTTTGTATTACATTTGCCTATTTCTCAACGTCATTATCTAAACAAAAGTATGAATATTGGATTAAAAAATCAGATCTTTCTTGTTTCGATTTCAAACACCGTGATATACATTCTAAGTGAGAATCCATACAAACAATCTTGCAAAAATATCCTCTTAACAAATGTTTTAATCAAATTAATGACTTTTACCATACGCCAATTTAGCACAAAAAGGAAAGAAAAAGCCTGACCTTTGCAAACTGCACAATGAGAGGCCCAATTTCTTTTTGGGTTTCAGAAGTATCAAAGGTTCTTCTTGACGACCTGAAAAGAAAGTTGGTTGTTCTTTCTATACAGCTTGATTCTTTCACTCCCTTAACTGATTCACTCCGGAATTATTTTGCTGTACGGACGGAATTATTTTTAGATTTTCGCAAGTCGCACCGAAGCCTATCACTTACCACTCGTGATACATTGAAACCCATTGAAACCTACTGACATCATATATCAAATTGAAGGGCAATAAAATCTGCATCAGATTATGCTATTTGCAATGCTCTATGTGGTCATTATGAGTCACA
>JBCJKF010658728.1:0-12625 GCA_039654545.1 Plocamopherus ceylonicus | reverse complement strand
CCCACCCCCCACCCCCACCCCCCAAAAAAAAAGGCAAAAAGTCAACCAAAGAAAATCTGAAATTTTGACACTTAACATAAAAACTCCCTCACCGAGGGAAGTACCGTATACCAGCAAAACCTGTCAAATACAGATAGATTATTATCTTGGAAGCATTGTTACCACTGATGGAGGGGCAGACGAGGACATTAGAAGTCGCCTAAGAAAAGCCAGAAATGCTTTTATTATGCTTTCAAACGTATGGAAATCACTGGCATATACCGACAGAACAAAGGTCAAGCTATATGAAGGCTTTGTCTTATCTGTATTACTGTATGGATCAGAATGCTGGAAAGTGACAGAAAAGAACCTAAATGGATTATCTGTTTTTCACACAAAATGTTTGTTTAGAATAAAAAGAATCTTTTGAGCAATCAAAAATCTTATTGGAAGCATGTAATCAAAAATCAATTGAAACGATCATTACAAGATGGAGGTGTTGGCTTGTCCATCAGGACGTGTCCATGGACGTGAAAAACAGCACAATGCAAAAGTTCTCCACACTGGACACCTGAGGGTATAAGAGAAAGAGAGAAGCCAGAAACATGGCACAGAAACCCACCCGCCGCAACCATTACCACTGGCTCTAAGTGTAAAATAGACATTATGCGGGCGGACACCTTTTCGTGATCAGTCTAAAAGATACAGAATAAATCGGAGATGATAGACAATCGCGATTTAAAAACAAATGTTAATGCCTGCAAGGTAACAGCGGCTGTTTACGAAAAAGAGATAAGCAAGAGAAACCGTGTTGAGCTTTTTAATCGGTCTGCAAAGATGCTTTTCTGTCATTCTGTCTGTCTCTACATCTCCTAGTCCTATCCCTTTATCTTTCCATCCGCAGTAATTATTGTTGATGGCATTCAATGTAATAACTGTAAAACATAAAATTATAATGTGGTGAGTCGAAAATAACTACATCTGATGGAGATAACATGGTTTGAGTTAATGTTAAACATTGTGCATTACATAAAATAAAAAATCCCGTTGAACAACAATTCAAGTAACTGATGTTTAAACGTAATCCTTTTCTTGATTATTATAGTACAAACTACACCCAGGGCCGTAGCGTGACGACTGCCCCCCCCCCCTACCCCCGCGAAACCGGCCATCGGGGCCCCCCACCTCCATAGTAATATGAGAAATGGACATCCTTCTCGTTAAAAACAGTTATACAATCTGATATATATACGTGTGGATTTGTTACTAATTAAATATAATACGAATTATACAATGTAACGCCATAAAACTTAGTAAGTTTTGATGTTTAAGAATATGATTAATTATTGTAAAACGTACTTTACTGGATCGACTGCAAACAAAGCAAAACAGTGTACACCGTTATACGGTACATAAAGCTTGATTTATGACGGAAATGCTGGGGCTTGGAGGTACAACACAATGTAAATTTAAAGGTATGGTTAAAGCAATATTCAAAAGAATAAACAATCATCCTGTAATGCCTACACATACATTTGCGAATAAGGGGTGAATGAGGTCGATCGTTTGTATTAAAATGCATTCTGAGAGGGAAAGACAAGGTAAAAAACCGACAGGCAGACAGGGAGGCAGACCAACAGAAACGCAGAAACATACAGATAGAAAGATGCAATCTGGATATAAAGATAGAAGGAGATAGGGGTTGGGAGAGAGACAGACAGACAGACAGACAGACAGATGGACAGACAGATGGACAGACAGACAGACAGACAGAGAGAGAGAGAGAGCGAGAGAGAGAGAGAGAGAGAGGAAGAGAGAGAGAGAGAGAGGGGGGGTGGGTGGGGGGACAAACATTTTATAAAACAAGAAAATGTCTTAGTACATGTAACTTCAACAGTGACAGTCCGGGATCGAGATGAAAAATACTACATATTATTAAATATACAGATGTCTGGAGAAAATTAATTTGGAGATTGCTGTAAGCCAAAAATACATTATTTCATCTTCCCCAATCCATTATTTAATATTAATGTTTAATAATTTCGAATGGGAAAAAGAGTTTTAATTTACTCTTACCCTTTCGTTTTTTTTTACTCGATATCCACAGATTCTGATGTTGACACATCTTTCTTGAAGAATGAAAACAGCTTTTGAGTTTTACATTCAGCTTTTCCGTTAGAGCGCATTACTTAACTTTCTGTCGCTTTAGAGCGCCAGATAATTAAGATCCCCTCATAATTATTTATTACAAATTATGAAAATGTGTATGAATGAAACAAAGCATGCACATTCAACGACCGATTCGAATTACTTGTAACTGAATAAACCTAGACGACTAGGTCTATAATGTTGTACCTTTAGATCCTGAGATCTAGGCTAGACGCATCGTGTGCGGCATCATGAAATAAAAACAAACGGTGCGGGATCTGGGGACAACAATGACAGCTCGATCGTGCCTTTGGTTTCATCACGCCGTCTTTTAAAGTACCGACAACAACATTCTGGCAGTTCTTTGTACTTTGAAGGTAGTCACCTGCAAGCTACATCCGACCCCATCCCCCATCTCACTCTTCTCAAATCCGAAGTTGAGGTTGTTTTTTTTTTAATTGTTTAAATCCTGTGTTTTATTACACGCATGCAGCGCACGTAGGACGCAGGCATCTAGGGGCCTCAAAAAGTCTGAACCCGGATTGGCATGACACCTTATTCATTAATTTGGTCGACCAAATTTAAAAGCTTGAGAAAACTATCAAGTCACTTGCAGAAGTTTTCGGTCTTTTCTTTTTTTTTCTTTTCGACCAATAAGATGCGGGGGTGGTAGCTACGGCCCTGACTACACCACGGCTAGGTTGTCCGCGTGAGATCATTCCACGCCTCGCGTGGAGGTAAAGAGAAGCATCAGTCGATGAAGAGACAAGACAAAGTCACGTGACTGTGAAATCAGTCCCATTGTCCAATGGCTTGGCTGTGCGGGCTGTCATGCTCGAGGGCCAGTGTGAAATAGGCTTATCTACGAGTCCTAAATTTTCTACATCCCATTCCCAAGTTTGTGAGGTCTTTTTGTCGAGTGCAGGCCTGTCGACAACATTGCGCAGTCTTTTTTCGAGTGCAGGCCTACAAAAGCCAAATTGAAGCCAGTTTGCTCATATTCACCATTTTTTTTTATTTGCCCAGCGTAGATCGGTTGAACAAATGAACACCGCAATGAGCGCACACACATTTGAAGATGATGAGTTTCTTTTCACGAGTCCGCGTGTGTCAGGGGAAAATAGCACACGGATTGAGGAGGTAAGTAAGATCATGACGTTCCTGTTGGTTAGCTCCATTTTTATTTTTACTGTAGTTTTTGATATGGTTGATCATGATGATGGGGTTGATATGGATGATAATTTGGATGATGATGGTGATAGTGATGGTGCTCGTAGTGGTGGGGGTGGAAGCGCTGACATGATATCCTCGCCAGCGTCAACTTGTTATTTTTATCAACATCAACGTTTCATTAATATTATCATCATCATCGCCTCCAATGCTTTTAGATATATTGTTTCGAATAATAATGCAATGTCATTATCATCATCATCATCATCATCATCATCATCATCATCATCATCATCATCATCATCATCATCATCATCGTCATCGTCATCATCATCATCATTATCATCATTATATTCATAACTTTCTGTACGACAGTGGGATGTTTTTAACCATAACCCTTCACGTTTGCGTACGTGAACGGTACGTGAGAAGCTTCCTCCCTATTGCCATTAAACTTCTTTTAAATGCTCATGTACACGTTGACATAGCGCAAGGCATATTCTTGCATTGCTGAAATCCAGTGTGTGTGTGTGTTTGTGTGGTTTTTTTTTTTGTGTGTGTGTGTCTGTCTGTCTGTGTGTGCTTGCCTGTCAGTAGATGTGAGTTAATTATTACTGGGCTTTGTTGTGCCTTTATTACTTTAAGTAACATTTAATTCAATTTTTTGTTATCTTCCCATATAATGCCCCTTAAACTCTCTACATGTTTTTAACTTTATACATCTATTTACTCATGATGATTGTTTACACTATGTTCAGTTGTACTTACAATGCAACGTCTCTGCCGTTATGGTCATTCGCAATTAAGTCGTATGGAATTATCTAGATCTAATGTGTCAAAGTAGATTTCACGTTTCAAAATATTTCATTACACTATAATAATATACATATTTTGCTTCAAACTTGTTTTATAAACAACCATTCGCATAGCTTGGCTTTACAAAAATGCAAACAGCTGGAAATATGTAATGTACGAGTACTGTCAGGATAGTCATTGTGCTTCTACAGAAAACTCACCAAAAGTAAGGTGGATGGGTGTAGACCTAAGGGCTTATGCGGTATTTTCACCAAAAAATACAGTTAAAATAGTTCCCATTCTGATGAAAATAGAGGAACGTTCTTCTTTCCACGCTTAAGGACGCTACTCACTAACTTTTCCAAGCGATCAGTTTAATCGACGGCGGAACCGCAGGGTCAACCCGCCATTTTGTCATGTTGGCACGTCAGCCCCATTAGGAACACTTGAACGATGTTTACGGAACGCGTAGAACTGTGGCCAGGCCATGCACAACTGTGTACCAACCTCTAATGTCCGACTGAAATCGATGGCGGAGCAAATGTCGACGACAGAGCTAAAGCGATTGTTCAAATCGGCACAGATATATTGTTTTCTTACATTTAAGATCAAACCTCCACCACCAAGATTGAGAGAGCAAAATATGCGCATATTAGACTAATTAGATAGTTAGAAACCTGATTAGGTCAAGTTTTGGACAGCAATCACGCAATGTCTGTGAAATTACACAGGGCAGAGACACCTGGCAGGACCCCATTGAGAGAATCAACAACGCAGTAGACTGCTAGTCGGTAAAACGCGAGAGCAACAATTCAATTCAAGAGCTAAAGTCGATGACGGAATGGACATACTAATGATATCTAACTTGCCGGATTCCTGACAGTCTTTTCGGCATGTTCCATGTGTTCACAGCTTTGATGACAGCTTTGGAGGGAAACCACGAAGCTTAATTAGGTTATCTATTTCTTGTCGACCAATGTATTTATAATGACTGACAAAAATATAATAACAATGTTGAAACGAACGACCCGAAATCAAGGCAAGATCCGTGCAAAATTTGATGAATTTTTATTATCACCTCCACCACAATGTCCATTCCTTGCTGCATGTGGTAGCTTGTGTGCCTCAACGACCCGAATAGCTGAACCAGCGGGAGCTAAAGCTCCTGGCAGGGTAACCCAAGTTGGACAGGTCAAAGGTAGAGGCCAGACTAATTTGGACGCATTAACATAAGGGCAGACAGGACTCTCAGTCCCAGTAAGGCAACCTGTCTAGGAGTTAATCTCTGAATTCAATCCCGGTCCTCCAGGTTGGGGTGGGAAATAAGGCTAACGCCTTTATCCCAGAAAATAAAAATTAGTTACGGAATACAGCAACGAAATCAATAACCACATCTACGAGACGGAATGGGCTTTCGGAGTTACCTCTCGTATGAATGGCAGTGGTGCATACCATCAGGAAGCCACTGACAGGAAGACGCAAGTTCTGAATGTCAAAACAATTACAAAGTTAGGGTTTTAAAATGCAAGGGCAATATATGCAGCAGGAAAACTTGCACAGATCACTGCAGAAATGAGAAGATACAAGCTAGATGTTCTTGGTATCAGTGAAAGCAGGTGGACACAATCTGGCAAGCTCCAAACTAATAGTGGAGAAACTGTGTTACATTATAGAAGAAATGATGACCAACATCGAGATGGAGTTGCTATAATCTTAAAGATAGGAGTAGAAAAAAGTCTAGTAGAATGGAAAGCTGTTAATAGTAGATTGCTTAGAATAAGATTGAGGGGAAGACATGTTAACACAATAATCTAGAGTTACAGCCCAACCAATGACAGTGGCAATGAAGCCAAGGATGAATTTTAGGAACTCCTACAGGGTGA
This sequence comes from Plocamopherus ceylonicus, assembly GCA_039654545.1. NCBI lineage: Eukaryota > Metazoa > Mollusca > Gastropoda > Nudibranchia > Polyceridae > Plocamopherus > Plocamopherus ceylonicus. The sequence goes on along the minus strand of JBCJKF010658728.1, from coordinate 6,650 downwards.
ATTGGAAACAGCGCCAAATCAGGATATAAGAATTATGATGAGAGACATGAATGCCAAAGTCAAAAAGTTGACATGGACAAGTTACAAGACCCAAGAGTGGGGAAAAGGTTCATAACAGAACTTAAAAACAGATTCCAAGTACTATCTGACTTGGAAAGCGACATATTCGAAGAAATAGACGGAATCAACAAGCGATGGGGCAGCATCAAGACTAAGTACACAAAATCAGCCAAAGATGTCTTAGATGAAACTTGGCAAATGATTGATAAAAGGAGAAGTGTTAAAAAGCAGATGATGGATACTAAATCAGAACGAATAAAAAAAAGACGACATACAATGCAATGTAGGCAAATCAAACACGAGGTGAAACAAAGAACAAAAGCAGACAAAAGAGCATTTATAAATGATCTCGCGAAGGAGATTGGGGAAGCACCCAAAAACAGGAACAGAGAAAACTATACAAGATCACGAATTAAGTTTGTTGTAAATACAGAGGATCTATAAATGTACCGATAGCAAACAAGGCAATCTCCTTTTAACCGAAGAAGGGCAAGATGCACGTTGGGCAGAGCACTTCAGCGAAGCATGAAATAGACCGCCACCAACAACCGAGGTAGATATACCAGAAGCTGATTCAAACTTAGACATAAATGTTGAACCACCAACCAAGCTTTATAAGATAGTAGCTGCTATAAATACCTTAAAGAACAGAAAAACTCCTGGTCAAGATAACCTAAATGCAGAACTGTTCAAACCAGACCCTGATCTGCAGCAAATATACTTCAATCACTTTTTCATGACATGTGGAAAAGAAAGACAATCCCTAATGACTGGACAGAGGGAATAATAGTGAAAATGCCCCAAAAAAAGTTCACTAAGAGAATGCAATAACTGGTGGGGAATCACTCTCTTATCAATTCCAAGCCAGATATTAGCAAAAGCATCCTGAAACGATTGTCAGATGCTGTTGACAAACATCTTAGAAATGAACAAGCAGGATTTAGGAAAGGACGAGGATGTACTGAACAGATATTCGCCCTTAGGAACAACATTGAACAACATTGAATAATGTACCGAATGGCAAAGGCAGCTCTGCATAAATTTTATCGACTTCGAAAAAGCTTTTGATAGTATTCGCATGGAAAGCCTCTGGAAAATCCTAAGAAGATAAGGAAACCCAATCGAAATAGTTGAAATAATTAAAAGTTCCATTGCCAACTTTACCAACTTTACCTGCAGAGTGGAAAACAGTAAACACAGCTTTGAAGTTTAGACAGTGTTGAGACAAGTCTGTGTTATGTCAGCTCTACTTGTCAACCTTGCCATTGACTGGGTGATGCGACAGACCACAGAAGATAAAAATAGAGGCATAAAGTGGACTCTCTTGTCAACATTAGAGGATTTCGATTTTGCCGGTGATTTGGCCCTGCTATCCCATACTCACCAGCACATACAAGATACATCTTCTCACCTAAGCTAAGTAAGTAAGTATAATCACCTGTCGCACATTGATAGTTCTTAAGGGCCTCGCGCAATTCTACACTTTTTTACTCCTGATCACTAATTGCCGTTTATGCAAATTAACTGACTTTGACAGCTTGAGTCACCTGCTGAAAAGATCAATTGGTCCTACCTTTTACTAGATTATAATTGATCTGTGCAGGTCAACGTTTTTACAGTGATGTCGCACTTTTTGTCACACTAGAAAAAGAACTAAGGGAAAATGATTGATTTACTTTCTTAAGTTTTACTTAAACAGAAAGCATAAGAGTGCCAACCATTTTCATTGGATAGACTTACCTATTTTCGATAGCATGCCACTCGTCCATATTAGCTTATTGGCTTATCAAGGATGATACAGACAGACAAGACAGAGACGGTGACAGAATGACTGTCACAGGATGATTTTGGTAAATCAATTTTAACGACAGTGAAATACAAGTGGCGATTGGTTCAACCCTATGTTCCACCAGCTCCTTGTTCCCTTAGCTCCATGTTCCCTCCGCTCTATTTTCCTCAGTTCTACGTCAGGGCTAGATTTAGAGTTAAGGTTGGTGGGAGCTGATGGAACATAAACAAAAATAAATACATACATATAATTTTTTTTTTTTTTTGTTTGGAGCATCATAACCAATTTTCTTATTTTTATAGGTCTCTATTGGTGGTATTCTTGAATGGGTTAAAATTTCAGATCATTTTGATAGGAAAGAGAGACTTCCATGCTTTGACTATTCTACAAATGAATGAAAATATATGAATATGAATTCATACTATATGAATGTTGTCGTATTGTTGTTGATCTATCGAGTATTTTATTGCATCGTGTTTTGAATTCGCCCTCCTCCCTCTCCCCTCCCTGAGTAAAAGTTATAAGGAAGATTGGAAAATGAATCTTGATTAGTGTTGTCAGCAGGCTTGCCATGAACAATTTTATTAAAGTTCCTTAAGATATCGTATCAAACGTTTCAATTGATTAGTCTAGTACTAAGTATATAGTAGTCACCAGAGCAATCAAGCGATTACATGACATATACTCGCTGACTGAAACTCGGGTTGTCAATTTTTGTTGCGACCATCCTTTCTTTAAAAAAAAATTAGTGCTCATTGTGGGCTCCCCGGCCGGACTTTTTGCGCGTCACTGCAGATCTACTCAGTCACTTGAAAATTACAAGAACGATTTTTCTAGAAAACATTATTAATCAGAGCAGGGACATGACCCATATTCATTAAAAAATAAATAGCATGGCTCTATCAAATCAAAATTAGATTTTTCAAATGAATTTTATTCCAATGACCTCTCCCCTTTGCAAGCTAAATTATGCTTAAAAAAACAAAACAAATACACCACAAGATCAGAACACGGGGCAGAAGAGTCATTGAAGCAAAGATTATGACAGATACTCATGCTGCACATATTGTATTCATTCCACGCATTGCTCTCACAAAAACTAAAGTCAGTCGACTCCCATTCACATACTAGAAGACAGTTCTCAATATACAATTATATGCCATTACAATAAACAAGTCACAAGGTCAAACATTGTCGATAGTTGGGATTATCGTCCTCAATCAGATTTTGCTCATGATCAATTGTATATAGCTATGTCTAGAGTAAAAGCTACAATGGTTTACAATTTGCAGTTGCACAAGCTTCAAATGACTGTGTTTAAACTACACGAAGAATGTTGTTTTAAATTCAACAAGCCAATTGATTAATTTTTTTATCCCGCGATGTCACCTGCATTCAACTACTTTTCGAATGAAACATCATTCCACCTAACGCCAGACTCAACATTTTTTATCCATACAGAGTCCAGCCACAGAAATGTTCATTAACATTTCTGGCCACCCAATCTCGACGGCCTTGCCACAAGTGACCATGAACGAGTCATCATTCATATCGCCTTTCCCACGAGGTTACTCTGAGAGAAACTTTGCACTAGGAGTGTGTGGCTTATTGATCAACGCGATCACGTTCCCTCTTGTGGCTACTTCTCATAAGCTGAAATACGGTATAAAAGCATTGATCCTAAATATTATCATAAATGATGTCTTCCTCATGTCAGCATTATGCGTATACGGAAGCAGTAATTCGAGCCATAGGTCAGATGCAGGTGGATGTTGGGCGGTTATTTTTTTACTTCTGGTTTCTCGTATTGAGTCTTACATGTTGATCTTTCAGGCGTCGTTTGTCAACTTTTTGGCAATCTATAAACCCATCCGATTCCGTGCAGCCGCCAAGACAAACATAATAATATTGTGCATTGTATCTGGGTGGATATATTGCATAGCCGTTGGTTTGCTTTGTGTTGGATTCAATTTCCCAAAGGATAGGGCCTGCGTCCCCTTTGCCACCATTCCTCGATATGGAGTCTCAGGGATAGCATTCACAACAATTGTGTGTTTTGGTGGCGTCCTTGTTCTGAATAGCGCATCCATTGTACTCACTAGAAAACAACAAAGAATGAGAGGGAGGATTGGGATTTTACCCCTCTCGTCGGCCTTGAAAAGGCAAGTCGCCAAGACGTCGACTCAAGTTCAAGATGTGAAACCATCAACTTCAACATCTACAACGGTCAACTTTAGAATGGCTACAACGAGTCAAACGTCATCAGCAGAATTGGTTAAAAGTAATCCGCCTTCCCAGATGATAAGGTCATCACCAGAAAACAGCCGTCCTATCGACGTCTTGGGCAACGCTCAGTCTTCGGCTTTTGAACACTGTGAACGATTGGCTGGGAAGAATCGTCAATTTTTAGTCCCACCACCGGAATCCCAAAACACCAAGGTCGAGGCAAACATTGTAAGAGAGGATCATTTTGTCGCCGAGACCCGATCAACTGACGGAGCGTCCTCTATTGAAACAATCGGTAGTTCATCAGATAAAAGAAAAAGCTTGTTTCACAAGGTCGAACTTACTTTGATAATTTTGACAACTTGGAGTTGCTTCCTGTCGTTACCTTACATAATATACATTGTTTGGCTCGCAGCATTCGTTAAAGAAAGGGAGAAGTCTGCCATGCAAATTGTTGGTGTCATGTGCTCAAGTTTGATTCTAATAAATTCTTTAACTAACCCATTTTTTTATTCTTGGAGATTCATTGATTGGCGGGCTGTATGCGTAAAAATAAGTCACGTTTTTAAGTGCACTGGCCGAAGTCACTGAAATAAGAATAATATGCCATTTGACTTTGGAAGCTAGAATCGACTTCCACAATATTTCACCAATTAGGCCTACCCTTTTATTGAAGCCTATGATTACTATGAAGTGTAAAAAACAGCGCAAGTAAAAATATTTTAAAAAACGTTTTGAGATCATTTGGGACTATCAATCAGCGTTTGTGGCAATTATAGTTCTAAAAAGTGGTCTGGTTTTTCCCCCCTCTTTTTTTCTTTTACTCGTGATTGTTAGTCTTCATAACAGCTGACAAACTCAGATGGCTGACTATTCTTGTCTACGTGTCTAACGTAATTTATTATTCTCAGATAGCTGGCTATTCTTGTCTACGTGTCTAACGTAATTTATTATTCTGAGATAGCTGGCTATTCTTGTCTACGTGTCTAACGTAATTTATTATTCTAGTATTTTGATATTAGTGTTGTACATTTATGTTTCTGCTAGAAATCTTCTGTATATATACTGCACTTGACATTGGTTGGCAGTTTATTCTACATTAGTGGTCACAGTGGTGCAATCGGTTGCGCTGTGTGCTGACAACCGAAAGGTTGGAGGTTCGAATCGTGTGTGGGACATTGTGATTTAACCCTTGGACAAGGTTATTTACACCAATTGCCTCCGTTTGCGGCGCTGCTCTTGCGGCTGACTCTCGGTCTTCGGTTAAAAATCAAAAGACCAATTGTCCTCCGGGGATGATTTGAGTGGAATTTATTTTATCTATTTATTTATTCTGAATGCATTAGGAAAATATGAACATAAATGGCTATTTACATTAATGATGAAGGCAGTGTAAATGTTTGAGCACCATATCTTGTGTGATTATTATTCATATTGAATTCCTCTATTGGTAGTAATGCTTGTCCATTAATTGCTTTGAAAACAATTGTCACTTCATTTCTAGCTCTTTGTCCTTTGAGGCGTCTCCACAGTACCTTTTTCCCTGTACATTTTTGTGTCGTCTTTTGTATTGTTGTAGTTATTGGTTACAAATTACCTGCAATTTTCGTACTTTCTCTAACTCATCTATTTGGTTTTGGCAATGACAATCCCATACTCATTCTCCATACTCTTATATTGGTTTTACAATAGTTTTGTAGCATGTATCCTTGATATGTTGTGGATATCGATTTTACGTTTTAGGAATGCTTATAGACTATAATTTGTTTTCTTACACATAACATGGTGTTGGTCTTTCTATTGCAGTTTATTATCTATAATAACACCTATGTATTTTGCATTCTTCGTATTTTTCAGTGCTTGGTTGTGTGGGTTATATTGTGATTCTATGAACCTCATTTTATTAGTTATCTTTAAGAACTTGACATTTTTCTGGTTGAACTTCCATTTTCCAATCTTTTTCCCATTGTTTGGGTGAGTTTAGGTCTTTTTGGAGTATTTTACAGTCATCGATATTCATTTCTCTGTAAAGTAGGTTATCATATACAAACAGTCTCATTGTGGTCCCTGATGTAAGATTAAGATCAATGTCATTTAAATATATCAAAAAGTATAACACTGTACCCTGTGGTAGTCCTGAAAGAACTGGTTTAGGGTTTTATATCTATTCCTTCGTCAGAAACATTTTTGAGCTCTTCTTATAAGAAATGATTCAGTCCACTTTCGAATTATATCCTGTATGCCGTATTTTTTAAGTTTTAATAAAAGCCCTTAGTGGTCTACCTTGTCGAAAGCCTTTGAAAAATCTAAAAGAATAGCATCCAGCCTATTTGTCCTTTCGTATTGTTTAAGCAAGATGATCCGCATTTTATTCGTCGTGAAAAGAGTATAGAACTCATATTGCCAAGAGAACTGAAATCATAATAATAATAATAATAATAATAATAACAATAACAACAATAATAAAAATAATAACAGCAACAACAACGATAATAATGATAATAATGATAATAATAATAATAATAATAATAATAATAATAATAATAATAATAATAATAATATTGATAATAATAAT